>BHFT01018366.1:0-20464 GCA_004320025.1 Laticauda laticaudata
GACCTGCTTGCGAGCTGCATCCTTTTATATCCGCGGAGCTTACGCAATTCATCCTCCCCGCATGCACAGTGAACGCTTTACATCCGCTAGGCATCCTATAGGCGTCCGTGATGCATCCGCGTCATCCACTACGTATTCGCTATGCATCTGTTCCTTCCACTACACGTCTACTTCACTGTTCTCCCCTGGAAGCTCTGTGGATGTGTCATCTGCTTCCATCCGCTTCCATCCACTATGCTTCCTACGAACATCCGCTTTACATCCCCTCTACATCCTCCCCACATCCATTCCTTTCTGTTGTTGTCAGCTCTGTTTATGCAAATTTGGGGCACTTTTGAGAGCGGATAACAACAGATGGAAAATTTGCTCCTCCGCTGTGTCCTTTTTACATATGTTTTGCATCCATTGGCCAGTGTGACCTAGCCTTTAGGGGCTCTCCCGAACCCCTGCGAACTCCCAGCAGCCCACCTCTGAGAAGGAGCACAGCCAAGGGTAGAACCTGAAGGCCCCATTCTGCCCACTGAAGTGAACACATCACGATGCTAGAATTAACCACTAAACCACCCCATTTATGTGCAATTTTGCCCAGTCAAGTTCCTTTTTAAGCCAAGTTTCAAATATACTCAAAAATGGTCAGGGGTTTTACCAACTTGCCTTGACTTCTCCAGTGTGCTGTAGCTGATTCAACACAGCATGAACCCTCAGATCTCAAGCCACTTTTTTTTTAATGTTCCTCAAAATACAAATCCTGAATTTATAAATACAAACTGTAATCAGCAAAATAATAAATAAATTCGATTGTGACACAGTGTATGAATCTTATTTCCTTGGTTGCAGAAGGATGTCTTCCTTTTACCTTTTTACTAAAAATCAGACAAGTAAACCAATCAGACTAACTTTTGGCACCAGTAACATCTAAGAATTGTATGATAGAGAAAATGTTATTCCATGCAGTTCCTTTCTTCCATTTTACCAAGCTTTCTTACTCTACTATGTAGGATCCAGGCCAAGATTATGCAACAAATTCCTGAATTCCTAAGCATTGAAGCTTAATAGTGTTTACACAGAGCCAGTGGTTATGGTGCTGTTGGAAATGACTCCAGATAACAAGAACTTGGATCTGTGAAAACACAGATATTTTATTTTTAAGCTTAAATCAAAGCATACAAAAGGAAAAAAAATTGCCGTTTGCAAAGAGCAGTAGGATATTAGCTGACCTTAACATGAAGTATGAGCCAAGAACCACACCTTGAGATTTCAGAACATTACATTTTATAGATTTTCTATCCTGATGCCCCCCCATGCCCCTCCTACATCGATCCAGTGACCCAGCACAGCTAATCTGAAACGCCTTAATCATCTCCTTCAATTTCTCCCAATAACCACCCATAACATATTTTGCCAACATGGCTTTTTCTTATCTGTCTTGGGATTAAGGAATGTCCCTTCAGCAGGGTCTCTTTCTAAAGGTCTGAGAATAGCACCATGCTAGAAACTGCAAGATGATGTGCTCTAGATCTGCCTTTCAATTATTGTCAATCACAGTGGGAAAAATGATAAAACAACACATAGATTTAAAACCAGAGATTTTTTTATTAGGAATTATGCCTGAAGGTTATAATACAGAGATAACATATTTGATTATTAATATATTAACAGCAGCTAGAATTGTATTTGCACAAAATTGGAAAAATGAGAAAATTCCAACAGAGGAGGAAACAATTAAGCAAATAATGGAATGTGCGGAAATGAGTGAACTAACAATGGCAATTAGAGAACAGGAGGAAAAAGAGTATTATAAGATTTGGGATTTATTTTATGAATGGTTAGATAGAAGAATAAGAAACTGAAAGATGTGTAATAGTAATATTATAATTGATTAATCTTGAATGAGTAAGAGAATGAATATAATTTAACAAGAATGAGCTATGTTTTTAAAAGATAACAATTACAATGTCAATGATAATATAATAATTGAATAATATGATATAAAATGTTGCTTAGAATGGTTTATAAATATAATCAAGGAAGAAATGTACAACAATATTATTATGCACACAAGATATATGTATCTAACCAACGTACTGTAAAATTGAAAGATGGTTTTATTTGTTGTTCTGTATAACTTGGAAGGTTCCAAGTAGTCTCTTCTGACTGGCCAGGAAGGCCAGTAGTGGATTGGTTCATTAGGAACCAATCCAAGGAGTCTCTTAAAGGCGGCAAAGTTAAAACAATGTCATTGGCTACAAGCCGGCAGGCAAGCCTCTATACAAAGGGCTGCCGTGGCTTGAGCCTCTGTTCCATTACTGTTGCTGTTAACTAATAAAGAGTTATTTGTTGGAACCCGGTATTACCGGACGGAAACATTGGCGACGAGGATGGATTGTCTAAAGCGAGACTGAGCCACACGGCGAGAAGAACAACCACACTAGATAGACGAGATGGCTGGTAGTAATGCGCCGCCCGCACCCTTACACCCAATGAAGAAGATTGGGAGTCTTTTATCGACCGCTTCCTGATGATTCTGGAGAGCAACGAAAATGGAAGAAATTTCAGATAGATGAAAGAGGCTGTCTTCTAACACATTGGTGGCCAGCCGTTTCAAAATGGCAAGGCATTGGCGAAGC
This sequence comes from Laticauda laticaudata, assembly GCA_004320025.1. NCBI lineage: Eukaryota > Metazoa > Chordata > Lepidosauria > Squamata > Elapidae > Laticauda > Laticauda laticaudata. The sequence continues at coordinate 2,628 of BHFT01018366.1, forward strand.
CCGAGACGTTGAAACAGAATGAACCTGGTCTGAGCTTAACCGATATGCTAAAGGCTCACTATACACCAGTTGTCTCAAACCTCATCAAGAAGACACAAGTTTATAAAAGAGACCATAGGGAAGACGAGACCTATTGCTGATTTATGGCAGCTCCTCCTCACCATCTGAGAGGAGCCTGTGAATTCCAGAATATGGATGAGGCCATGCGAGATCGTGTCGTGTTAGGTCTAAAGGACTTTACTCTACAAAGTAAACTCTAAACAGACCTAACATAACAGTGGCAGAAGCAATGCGCGGAAGCCACTGCTGCAGAAGCTGCAAGGAAATCAGCGGCCACATGAAACTGATGAATGCCAGTACTGACACGATGACCTTACCAGAGGGAAGAAGCAAGCTGTCACAACCACACACCACGAAGACCTAGACGAATCATCAGACATGGAAGAAGATGACGATGAGTCCATTGCCTTTACCAAACAAAAAAGGCGTGAAAGGAGAAGAAATTGGCGGGAATGCGCTGGCTTGGAGAAACCACCCCGAGCTGAGTGCATGGTTCCTTGATGCCATCTGTCGGGCTTGCAAGAAGAGGGGACACATCGAAAGAGTCCTGCCAAAATCGTAAGAAGCAGCATTCCTAGCAGACATGGTAGTTCCCCATCAAGAACTGAACCAAGGCATGCCGATAGAAAATGGGAGAGCAGCAAGGGAACCAGCAACTGAGAAAAAACTCATCAGACTGTAGGAAGCGCACAGATGGAAAGCGGGAGAAAAGTCAAAATTGTAGTGACCATTGAAGGAAGCCCTGTGAAATGAAGGTCGACTCAGGATCCTTCCTATCAATGGTGTCTTGGAAACAATAAGGCGGTTGGTTCCAAACATAAGACAAAAAGAACTCAAGAAACAAAAAATTAATTCTCAAAGAACTACCAGGGAAATAGGATTCCTGTGGTAGGTCTGGAGCACTTCAAAGTCACTTACAAACAACACGCCGAAGTCCTGCCACTAACTATAGTCGACCGAAGAACCGTCCCAGCCTTCTGGGCATCGAATGGTTCGCACCATTGGGCATCAAGAATGACCGGAGTAAACTGAATAGCTGCAAGCGATTGGGAAGAAGAACCTGCTGCATGAATTCCAGGACGTCTTCGATGACACTCTAGGCAGGTACTGGGGGACCCCAATTTCCTTTAGCTTAGATCCCAGATAGCACCAAGAAGGTTAAAAGCCAGACGAGTCCCCTTTGCATTAAAGCCCAAAATAGATGAGCAATTAAATAAATTGATTGCACAAGGGGTCATAGAACCAATTGACCACGCTAGGTGGGAGGACACCAATAGTAACACCTGTAAAACCTGATGGGTCTGTGACATCTGCAGAGACTACAAGGCTACCCTGAACCATGCGCTGCAACAAAGCGCATACCCGGTACCATCGTCGGCAGCACTTACTGCACTCACTTGGGTGAGGAAATTTTTGATAAATACTAGATTTGGCTCAGGCATATCAGCAACTTCCACTAGACCCAATAACGGCCGGCAGGCAACAAACAATAGTAACTCATAGAGGGGCATTCAAATGTAACAGACTCTCAATTCGGAGTGAGCGTTGCCCCAGGTGTCTTCCAAAGCCTCATGGAATGCCTATTAAAATGGAATAAAAGGGGTCGTTCCATACTTTGATGACGTCCTAATTTCAGCGAAAAAACACGACCCAATTAGAAGCAAGACTAAGAGAAGTGCTAACCAAATTTAGAGAATCCGGCCTAAAAGTAAAAAAGGAAAAATGCTGCCTGGCTACTGACCGCATCGAATTTTTAGGGTGTTTAATTGACGAACAAGGTATTCACCCAACAGAAAAAAAAGTCAAAGCAATAAAAGACGCACCAGGCCTAGAAATAAAAGGACTTACAGGTATTCTTGGGTCTGATCAATTTTTATAACGTATTCCTCCCCACAAAGCAACGATACAGAACATTACACTGTTTGCTAGGTAAAAAAACTGTCTGGCTTGGGGTCACAAAGAAAAAAGCATTTAAAGCATAAAGACTTGTTAACACCTCAGATTCACACTTGTTGCTATAGTGGGAAATAAATCTGAGACAGGGGTTCTCAGCCTATTCAAGCTTCCATTGATAATCAGACAGCTAATTTAGTTACTGCAACATTCCGCTATTGAAGTCACTGCGAGCTGTCTCTCACCGTTTGGAGTTGGCTCCATCCTGAGCCACCAATTTCCTGATGGGAGACAGGCACCTGTCACCTTTTACTCGAAAACGCTCTCCAAAGTTGGAATGCAGCTATAGACAGCTGAGACAGAGAGGCCCTGGCAATCGTCGCTGGAGATAAATGTTTTCACGAATACCTCTATGGTAGGACATTTTCCGTTGTAATATGACCATAAAACCGTTACTGGGGATTTTTGCCTGGGAACAAACCCACACCGAACATTCTATCCCCATGGATGACTAGTTGTCAGAATTCCTGCCGCCTATTCATATACCTTGCTACATTGACCGGGAAACAGATCACCCATGCAGACGCTTTAAGCGAGCACCGTTCCCACAATAGAGGACAACCCAGTTCCAATAGACCTGCCCTGAACTCCCCATTGTCTGGAAAATGATGTCGCCAGAGCCACGGCGAAAGGACCCATTGACTGCCCGCGTTTTGACTTGGGTAGGTAAAGGCTGGCTGGAAACGCCAAAAAGACTGAAGTGTTTTAACCTTTTTGGACTAGACAATAACTGAACTGTCAATACAAAAGGGGTGTTTTTTGTGGGGAATCGGGTGGTAATTCCATCCAAACTCCAAAAGAGGTGTTGGGCTTTGACAACGATGAGGGGGTCAGACCACGGACATATGCAAAATGAAAAGCCCTTGCCAGAAGCGCTATGTTGGTGAGCCTGGTTTAGACAAGGATATGTGAACCGCTGGGTTTGGCAACATCCATATAAGTGTCAGAGATGCTACGACCTCCAACCACCGCTAAGCTCCCATGACCGACTGGAAGCCCCGAGGCCCTTGGTCGTCGAACTCCATAGTTGATTTTACAGCACCAACTAGGCGCAAATATGTTATTTAAATCGTACGTGGATGAGCATTATTCGAATTCGGCTTGGGAGTATATGAGTAATGTCATCCACAAACCAACCAACGCTGTTATTAAAAACAGCTAAACAAAATGTTTGCAAACTCGTGGTTTTCAACCTTATGTGTGTTGTATTCCGAGCCAAGTGGGGCCACCAACATAACGAGCGTATACAGATTTGGAACAAGCTGAACCTTAAGAATCTTCGGTATACGCCCATGCACTTAACAGCTGCGCTGGCTCCACGCCCGGTGTGGCGATGGTTACAGTTTAACAAAAGAAAGGCCTAGACGAAAAACTGGACCATGGGGATGTTCCAAGGACAAGCTGAACTGTCTTATACTTACACTACAACACATCACTGCCAGTTAGTGACAATGAACAACAATGAGCCGGCAGAGATTATCATAATTAGGGAGAAAAGTTCAGATCCCATTTAGGATTAGATTGAACCCAAATTACACACTTGAAAACCCCCGACTCGAGTTCCAGATCTGGGAACCGATACAGAGAGCACTTTGAACATCGAGGCGACCTATAAGTACTAATGCAAAGAATCTTGCCAGGCGCACCCTACTTTTGGCTTCCAGCCACAACTCACACACGTAAACAGCCCGCGTCCTACCGACTAACCGATAGACGATGAACGAGAGTGGAAGTCGGGCACCATAGACCAGCTCGTTTCCCAAAAAATATCGGAGCGCAAAACAGCCGCTGCAACCTCAAATAGATAAAAATTGACAAAACAAAGACAAGGAGGGGGGCGGATAACAAATAAATAGAAAAGCTGTTGTAAAATGAAGTCCATTAAAGTAGTAAATCAGGAAAATCTAACCAACCAAAAGAAAGCACTTTTGGTTAGATGAAACCATCGGGAGGACAGTGTCCAGGTTGAAAGGGAAGGCATCCCTCGAAGGGGCCAGCCAGGCCAGCTCAACCAGCCCGTTGAAATCCAGGGAGAGAGTGGCAAAACCACCAGGGCTCGTGTGAAAGCTCAAGCGTTAGCGCTAATCGCTGACTTCACCCACCAGGCGGTTCCATGGAGACGAGCTGGGAGACATAGGCGATCCCAACAGGAACGCTTGCAAGATCCCTACGGAACAGAAATGGAGCCGCGCAGCGCTCAGGTCGACCTAGGAACCGCGAGGAAAGAGGCTCCCACACCATGTATCCTGTCGCGATCTACGGTCACCCACCATCAGGACTGAACTACAGAGGTGGGAGGGATGTTTCGTATTAAACTTGGAATGAGAAAATAGTTATTCTATTCGATTGGCGCAGTGGGAAGGCCCAGCTAACGTGACGTTGAGTTGCAATTCAGGAACCATCCAAGGAGCCCAACTCACAAAGTGAAAAGTTAGAAACAATGTCATAATAGTGCTCTAAAACCGGAGAGGGAGAGGATGTCATTATAAGCCAGGGTGAAGGCGTAGATGCTTCAGGCTCCAGACCAGCCTCTAAGAAGAAAGGCCTTGCCGCTTCTTGAGGCCACTCTAGCAGTGTTTCCATTGATCTAGGTAGAGTTTGTTGGTGATTACTGTTGCTGTTAACTAATAAAGAGTTATTTGTTGGAACCCGGTCTACCGCGCTTCTTTTCCGGACGGAACATTTGTTGTCTTTGTTGTTAAAATAAAAAAAACTTTTTCAAAAAAAATTATTGTCAACCACAGGAAGAACACAATGGCAAATCAATTCCAAAGATGTTACCAAAGAGTTGTTAAGGCAGTTGCTAGGAGTCAAGAAAGCCTCAAAGCAAAGGTTTGTGCACATATGCGCAAACACAATTTCCTTAATTGCCAAATATATACAGAATTAAGTTGCTTCTAGACTGATGTGGTCACCACCAAGAAAAGAAAAGCAGCCCACTGTTTTAACTGCTTAATTCTTTTCCTGGATGGTTTAATGACACTAATTTTATTAGATAATTTTCATTCTGCTCAGAGGAATTCTCTAGTAGGAAAGCTATAATTTTATGGATTTACTTCTGATTTTTAAAAAGTTTTTGCATGCTTGGATTGTCAAAGCCTGTTGACAATCTTCAAATTGTTGCATGCTTCAAATTGTCCCTCAAACAAGGAACGTACTAAACCTCAGGAAGATTTAAGTGTAATAGTTTTTCCTTGAGGATGGTTTCCTTCAGAACAAATTCTAATCCTGCACAATGTGTTTGAGAGCAACCAGCTATGAGAGAAGTGTTTGCACTAAGACATGTTTTACACATTCTGTCTTTGGTCTTTGGGTGGGGAAGATACCACAACTCTTCCTTTGGAATGGGTTTGTCAATGAGATATGGAAAAAATAGAAATGGTTAGAAATGGTTGTTTTATTTATTAAGAATTCAAATTTACAGTTGGCCATATCATGAGAAATGATTCTGACAGCATTCAATATGGTATATCTAAACAATGTAGATATAAAACAATTATTTAGAGCAGAAATTAACTGAAATACATACATACACTGTTTTGGAATCCCATATGTTATGCCCACAAATCCAGATAGTACTCAATTTATAACCATAATTGGGACCAGAATTTTGGTTATTAAGCAAGGTGGTTAAATAAATCACTCCCTATTTTACAACCTTTTTTTTCACCAGAGTTGTTAAATAAATCTTTGCAGTTGTTCAGTGAGGGCAATATCCCCATTGTCCTTGTTTGTTGGAGACTTTGTTGCAGGCTTGGAAGATTACAGATGGTGATCATAGGGCCCTGGAACATTATAATCATTACATGCCAGCTGACTTGAATTTTGTTCATGCAACCATGGGAATGCTGCAGTGGTCAAAAGTGTAAGGACTGATTGCAAGTTACTTTTTTCAATACCATTGTAACTTCAAGCAGTTGTTTAAATTAATGGTTGTACATCAACCATTGTAACTAAACCGGACTGATATATGTTTTGTTTCCTCCTCTTTCAAATTATGATGCAGTAGAGTCTAAATAAATGGCCATATGCTTGACACTGGCTAGTTATATCACTTCAACAATTGACCAAACTGGAATAATTCCATTAATGTTACTTTGGAATAATTTGATTTTGTACTTACTGAAAATGATATACTCCAGACATGTAATTTTGATTTATGGCAGATTTACACCTTTATATATTTATCGGTTTATTTTCTGCCTTTATTATTTTTGCAAATAAATCAAGGCTATGAATACATCCAACACACCTTCTTCCTCCTGCTTTCCCCACAACAATCCTTTTTTTGCAGGAAACTCAGTACCTGCTCTTTCCTTCAAACATGAAGATTAAACTAGATAGCTGGGGCTTTTTTTTTTTTTTCAAATACTGTACATACTTTGCAAACTGGAAGACCAAGCTGGACAGCTGAGGCTTTTTTCAAAAACATATATTGCATATTTTAATTTACTTTATTGTCATTGCACCCCATACAACGAAATCAAACACCATCTTCAGTGCACATCATGACCATGAAAATAAGCACAAACACACATCCTTCACACTCCACACATTGAATTGAAAACCCCCCAAACCACACCAATACCGCACTATACAGTCGAATTCAACAGAGCTACTGCCCTGGGATAGAAGCTGTTTTTCAGCCTATTGTTTTTATTATCCTGTACCTTCTGCCAGATGGTAATAGTTCAAAAAAAGGGTGCCCAGGATTAGATGGACCAGACCAAATCTCNTGGGGGGGGGGGGTGGAACCAAAACTGAACATTATACTTTTATAATGAGAATCATTTAGATTTTTTTCTAATTTTTGCAATCCACTCTCCTTAGGTAACTATATTAATATACAGTTAGTCCTTATGTAATGACCATTCAAAGTTTCAACAGCACTGATAAAGGTGACTTTTGATCAATTTTCACACTTTTGACTGTTGCAGTATCTCGATAGTCATATGATCAGACTTGGTTGCTTTGCATGTATTTACTATGGCTGCAGCATCCCTAGGTTTTGGGATGATCATTTGCAGCCTTCTTAGTTATCTTCTGACAAGAAAAGTCTATAAGGAAAGCCAGATTTGCTTAACAACCACACAATTCAGTTAACACCTTCAATGATTCATTTAACAATCATGGCAAAAAGGTCTTAAAATAGGTCATGCTCACTTAACAACTGTCTTGTCTAGCAATGGAAATTTAGAGCTCAATTTTATTGTGAGTCAAGGACTACCTGTAGAGGAATTCAGAATTAAAAGGTCTTTTGGGTTATGTATTGACATACAGCATGGTTTTAAAGAAATGTTTATGTTTGCAAAACATGTATAGTTAGTGTGATTCCTGAACACTTAGAAATAACTGTTAGTTAATATGGCAAGTGAAAACAAAATAAAAATTTACTGCCTGTTTAGCACTTATTGTAAATGAAAAACAGCCAAACTTGGTACCCCAAATAAAAAAAGAGAATTTTAGCAAAAACAAAACAAAAAATACCAACCTATGCTATCTGATGTGGGTTTAATCACACCTGTTTTGATCTTCTCTTTATGTAGACACCAACCATTTGAGGTAATTAAATATGCATGATTTGTATACACAATAAAGAGAGTAGGGCTGTGTGAAGTTTTGATTTGAAGATTTAATACAAATCACTGAATCAAATTGACTCTCTAGGTTGAAATGGAAAGTCAAATAGAATCTGAAAATATCTGATTTTGTTGAATGGCAAGCAGAACACATCAAAATCAAAGTATCTTGAAAAATGAGACATTTTTAACTGCTATCTAAATGATGGAAGCTCAGTATTATTCAGACACCAGACAGCTGTCCAGAATTTCCCATCCACCAGACAGAATGAAATGCATTAAAAGCCAAAAAAAGGCACCTTTTTCTACTACAACATCAAAAACTTGCAAGACAGTGCAAAATCTGATTGGTCATGACATATATTTGAACAGAGAATTATATCGAAGACCAGCATCTGAAGCCTAGCAGTCAGCACGGGTTTGTTAAAAACAGATCATACCAAACCAATCTTATTTCATTCTTCAACACAGTGACTAAATTAGTAGGCCAGCAAAATACTGTGGATATAATATATTTAGATTTTAGCAAGGCATTCGATAAAGTAGACCACAACCTACTTCTTAGTAAGCTAGAAAAAGATAGCCCACCACTAGATGGACCCGCAACTGGCTGCAAACCGTACCTAACGAGTAGTACTTACTGGCGTCTAAGTCTCCATGGAGGGAAGTAAGCAGTGGGGTGCTACAAGGTTCTGTCTTAGGCCCAGAACTCTTCAATATCTTCATAAACGACTTAGATGAGGGAATAGAAGGGGAACTTACCAAATTTGCAGATGATTACTTAAGGCCCTGTCACATCTGCCCAACGGATGCAAAACGTTATTAAAAAGGACACAACGGACGAGAAAATGTTCCATCTGTTGTTATCCGCTCTAAAAAGGGGCAAAAAAATTTGCATAACCAGAGCAGATAACACGGAAAGGAACAGACGAGGGGAGGACGCAGAACAGAATGGAAAGTGGATGCGAAATGGAAGCCGCAGCAGATGGAAGCGGATGAGAGTGGATGGCACATCCGCCAGGCTCCGGGGGACCTCAGCAAGTGGACGCGGAACGGATACAAGCGGATGCAGAGCGGACGCCGGCGGGATGAAGCGGATGCAACAGCGGATGCACAGCGGATGAAGCGGATGCACCAGCGGAAGCCTTGCGGATGCACAGCGGAAGCCTAGTGGATGCCGAGCGTTAATTGTGCATGCGGGGGGGATGCATTGTGTAAGCCCCGCGGATATAAAGGGAAGCAGCTCGGAAGCAGGTCACCATTCGGAGGAAGACCTTCTGCCGGACGCATTTGACTGCCTTGCCTGCCCTGCCTGCATGCCTGCCTGCAAGCTTTCCTGCCAAGCCTTCTTGCCAGCCGGCCCTCCCAAAGCCTCCTGGCCAGCCTCCCTGCCAGACTTGCTTGTCTGCCTGCCTGCAAGCCTTGCTGCCAGCCGCTGCTTCACAGCCTCCTGCCACCAGTCTGCTGCCAGCTTGGGTACCTGCCTGCCCTTCCTGCCAGCCTTGGTTGCCTGCCAGCCTCCCTGCCAGCCTCCCTGCTAGCACAACCACACAACCTGGGGAAGAAGAAGGAAAGCAGCAACATGCCGCCATCCCTGGCAAGAGGGACAGAGCCACCCTCCCTGCCCCCTATCCCTGACTCTGCTTCTGCTGGGGCTTCTGCTGCTTCTGCTTCTGGAGGAGCTGATGTGCTGCTGCTTCTGGCATGGTGCTTCTGCTCGTGCTTACTTCTGCTGATGCTGCTCTGGTGGTGGTGCTTCTGCTTGTGCTTACTCTGTTGATGCTGCCTCCTGCGGTGGTGCTTCTGCTGGTGCGTACCCTGATGAAGCTGCTCCTCATCCTGCTGGTCCTGCTCATCCTGCTCGTACTCCTGGACTTGCTCGTCCTGCTCGTGCTCCTGGTCTTGCTCATCCTGCTTGTCCTGCTCGTGCTCCTGGTCCTGCTCGTGCTCCTGGTCTTGGTGGCGCTGCTGGTGCTTACTCTGCTGCTGCTTGATCCTGGTCCTGCTGGTGCTGCTGGTGCTGGTGCTGCTGCTGCTGCTGTGCTCTGATGATGATGATGATGATGATTGATGATCCCTGCTGGTGCTGCTGCTGCTGGTGGTGTGGAGGGGCAGCCCCTACTACCTGGGAGCCCCTCTGATGAGGGCCCATCAGGTCCTGCCAAAGGGAGGAAGAGGCATATGCGGGGACGGGAGAGGAGGCAATACTCCATTGAGGATGAGGATGAGGTGTGGAGTGGCTGAGGATGAGGATGAGGTGCTGGAGTGGCTGAGAGAGATGACTATCTGTGGTGGAAGGGACACCGTCTCTACAGGGGACACCAAGCGGAAGCATGCTGCTTGGAGAGAGAAGGCGGAGGTCTGGGCTACACTTCGGAGGTGCTCCTCGGCTGGTGGAAGGACATGCACACCTGGTACGGGAAGCTGCACCTGAAGAAATCTGGCCAGGCCACGGTTAGCTGACAGACAGAGAGACCTACGTCATGGCCAGGTGGCAGCCTCCTGGAGGGTGAGATCCACCCACTGAGGAGCACCAGCAGCCCCTCTCAACTACCCCTCTCTCTCTTTGGCAGCCTGCTGAGAGCCAGTCCTCTTCCGGCCGAGAGTCAGCTCCTGTCTCCAGGCAGGTTTCTGTGGAGCGTGCCATGACGGAGAAACCCACGGACAGCTGTTGTAACCATGGTGGAGCGCGTGGAGGACTCCCTGGTGCGGTGGAGAAAAGGAGACGGCAACATCCACCACAACCCCTACCCACATCCACTCCCAGCTCCACCTCACAGAAAGGCAGAGAGGCAGACCCGGAGGGAGAGCCACACTGTTCTGCTGGAGATAGGGACACCATCCGGAGCAGCATAGATCGCCTCTCTTCAGCTGGTCCACACACTCCTCCTCCCTCCAACCGCAAGCCCTTCCTCACTATGTCACCAGACCATCACGGACATGCGGAAACCCCAGTACAGGTGGTGAAGGACCGGATCACCGAGCTGCTTCACAACCCTCCAGAGCCCAGAGGAACCTGCTCCACCCAGTCCAGGTCTGCTCCTCCACCCCAGGTGATGTCACTGCCATTCCAAGGCTTTCCACAGGCCCTCACCTACCAGGGCTACGGCTACCAGGAGGTCCAGCAGCACAGGCAGCAGCCCTTCCCCAGTCCAGGCACAGAGTCATTGAACGACACCGTTGCACATGGTTCCACTGATGCCACTGATGCCACCCATGACACTGATGCCACCGACACAACGATGCCACCCACAACACTGATGCCACCCACAACCAACGATGCCATCATGTTATCTTTTGATTCACACACTTACTTCATTTCTTTTTTTTTAATAAAGTCTTGGTGGAACTTTTAGAAATGGTTTAAGCCTTTGCATGCTTGTGGGATGGGTTAAGATAGCAGTGGGGTGGGCAGGGATACCTGTGGGATGGGTTTGGATATCTGTGGGATGGGTTTTAAGATAGCAATGGGATGGGCAGGGATACCTGTGGAATGAGCAGGGATACCTTTGGGAGGGGTAACAGCTGTGGGATAGATAAACCTCCAGTGCAAGCATAGTGGGACTGGATGGTCCACCCTCCCAGGTGCCACACCTATGGCCCTTTATTATCAATAATAATGTAATAATCATCCACACATGCCAAAATAAAACACAACTCTTTATTAAACTCCCTGTTCATTTGTAGGCCCACCCAGCATACATGGCCCAATCTCATCAGTGTGATGAGACAGGCTGAAGGAAGCATCCATTAGCATCTATCATCCTGTCTTGCCACTCCACCGCTCCAGCTGGGAGTTGCACCAGTGTTTCAGGAGGTTGCGCTGCTTCTTCCCCTTCACGTGAGGCTCTGTTGGGGCCCTTGCACATCCTGAGTGTCTATCAGGTTTTCCCCTTGCCTCCATTCCCCAGGCTCCATGTCCCCATTGCCTTGTTGAGGTCCAAAGCCTTTTGGCAAGACTGGGTCGCGGGTGCGCATGAAATTGTCCAGGATGCAGCAAGCTTCCACGATGTTCCTCACGGTCTGTGGGCGATGCCGGCATTGGTGGTGAGAAGTACCTGGAACCTGTTGGCCAGGATGCCAAAGGCATTCTCCACCACCCGCCTTGTCCTGGACAGCCTGTAGTTGAAAGTCCTCTCTTCATGGTGAGGAGTCTGGAGGGCACATTTTGCGTGTCGTTGGGCAGTGGGTTGGGATCTGGGAAGCCCATGATGAGGTTGCGTTCCAGCCCCTCCTTGAGTGTCACTGGATTGTATACCTGGGCATCTGAACATGAGCCGTTGCCTGAAGCATCGATGTACATGAACTTGTAGTCAGCATCGACCATGGCAAAGAGGACGATGCTGAAGAAGCCCTTGTAGTTGAAATAAGTGAACCCCGACTTGGCTGGCGCTTTGCAGGCCACGTGCTTGCCATCTATGGCTCCAACGGTGTGTGGGAAGTTCCACCTCTGATACCACTGCTCTGCAACTTTCTTCCAGCCTTCTTCAGTGGAGGGGCACTGGAGGAGCTCCTCCATGTATTCTTCGATGATGGCTTGCACCACTTCTCTGACCACAATGCTGATGGTGTTGTGTGGCACCCTCCAGCCATACTGCATGCTCCTGTAGGTGGTCCCTGAGGCCAGGTGGCGCAGAGTGAGTGCCACCTTGAGCCCAGGTTCCAGGCTGGGCCGGAAGTTGGTGTTTGCCTTGGTCAACCTGGGTGTCAGCCGCTACAACAACTTCGTCAACATGGCTGGAGGCATCCTCATGAAGTTCTGGAATGCACGAGTGTCTTCGTTCCTGAGCTCCACCATCAGCTTTGTTGTACAGTCCGTACTCTGCTTCTTCTCCTGATCATCTTCGGACCCAGACACTTCTTGGCTGCCTCTTTTTCTTCCCATAGTAGAGTTCAACAGAGCCCTGTAGATGGCTTCGCACTTGTTGCAGAATGATGGTGGCTGCCAAAAAGGACTTTGTTCGATCCATGGTGGACATGACTGGATGCTGTGGAAGAGCAAGAGCCAGATGAAGGCTGCAGGGTCTGCACAGCAGGGCTGCTTGGTCTGAAAATTGAGATCCAGATGAGTTGCTCCCCCTTTTTATAGGCAGTATAGGTTTTCACCTATGTGTCCCATTGTATCCTCTAGGCATCCTCTAGACATCCTTAATATCCAAGATAAGTCCCCTCTGCAAATGTTTTTTCCGTTTTAAATGCTTTCTTTGTGAGCTGCATCCACTTTCATCCTTTCTCCATCCGTTCTGCATCCATTCTGCATCCGTTCCGCATCCGTTCCGCTTTCTCCCTGCATCCGTTTACCGCTAGAGCGGATCGAGTTGCGGGGATGCGTAACGGATGCCTAGCGGATATAGCAGATGCGTAACGGATGCAGAACGGATGCCTAGCGGATGCAGAATGGACGTATTGAATACATTTTCCGCACAAAAGTTTTGAGCAGCTCAAAACCCTCTGAGCGGATGAAACATCAATAGACAGATGCTGGACAGATAGAGAGGAAAGCAAAATGTATGCAGTGAGTACAAAACGGAAGCATTGGGTTAACCAACGGATGGCAAGTGTTTTTCTCCATTTTACATCCTCTTTCCATCCATTGGTGCAGTGTGACAGGGGCTTAAGCTGGCAGGAATAGCTAACACCCAACAAGATAGGCTCAAGATCCAGATGGATCTTGACAGACTAAAACACTGGGCCATATCTAAACAAAATCAAATTCAATATAAGAGAAAAAGTAAAATCCTACACTTAGGCAAGAAAAACCAAAAGCACGCATATAGTTTGGTGAAACCAGGCTCAATAGCAGTAACTGTGGAGGGATCTTGGAGTCTTAGTGGACAACAGCTAAATAGAAGAAGTATGCAGCAGCAGCCAAAAAAACGAATGCAATCCTAAGTTATATTAACAAGGGAATACAGTCAAGATCAAGAGAAGTACTAATACCACTTTATAAAGCCTTAGTAAGACCACACCTAGAGTACTGCATCCAGTTTTCAGTCCACACATTATAAAAATGTTGAGACTTCTAGAAAAAAGTACAGAGAAGAGCAACCAAGATGATTTGGGGACTGGAAGCTAAAACATACAATGAACGGTTCAGGAATTGGGCATGGCTAGTCTAGTAGAGAAAAAGGACAAGGGGAGACATGATAGGGGTCTTCCAATATTTGAGGGGCAGCCACAGGAACGAAGGGGTCAATCTATTTTCTAAAAGCACCTGTAGGCCAGACAAGAAATAATGGATGGAAAACTGAACAAGGAGAGATTCAACCTGGAAATAAGGAGAAACTTTCTGACAGAGGAGAACAATCAACCAATGGAACAGAAGTTGCCCTCGGAGGTTGTGGGAGCACATCAGTTGAGATTTTCAAAGAAAGCAAGAAGAGATTGGACTGCCATTTGTCAGAAATGGTGTAGGGTCTCCCGCTTGGGCGGGGGGTTGGACTAGATGACGTACAAGGTCCCTTCCAATTCTGATTATCTGTTATCTGACGTCTCCATGGTCACGTGGCTGGCATGACTAAATGCCGAAGGAGCACGGAATGCTGTTACTTTCTCACCAAAGGGGTCCCTATTTTTCTACTTGCATTTTTACATGCTTTCAAACTACCAGATTGGCAGAAACTGGGACAAGTAACGGGAGCTCACTCCATTACACGGCAATAGCGATTTGAACCGCCAATCTTTCTGACCGACAACTCAGCATCTTAGGCACTGAGCCACCATGTTCCAACCAAATTAAATCATTAGTACATATAAAATAAAGCAGCTAGTTTTGTATAGTAGTTAAGGTATCATATTACAAACAGGAAAATTGTGAGTTATATTTCTGCCTTGGGCACAAAGCTAGCTGGATGACCTGGGGACAGCCCCTCTCTGTCTGCCCTAGGAAGGAGGCAATGGAAAGCTGTTTGTAAAAAAAAAAACTTTGCAAAGTAAATTTCAGGGACTTGTCAAGGAATTCTCTGACAATAAGATATGACTGAATAGAAGAAGAAAAAGTCACCCCAGTTTTCCCCAAATATTCTCCTACAAGAATTGAAAAATACAGAGTTTAGAACTAGGCATATTTTCTACTCTCCTCAAAATAAGAGAGCTACATATTATAGGTTAGGAGACAACATTGAAAAAATTTTAACTAAAAAGTACAATGCAGCAATACACAGAAAATGCAATAAATATTTCATTTCTCTGTGCTTGCTATCTTCCATGTGTTGTGATATGCTACACAATGTAGGAAGGTCAGAAATTGTCCTCTTATTTGTCACTTGAGAAAAACAAGCATATTTTAGTCCATGTCTCAAGCATTAATTTAAAAAACTGGCAATGCTGCATCAGATGAAGTAGCTTTGAAATTAGAACAAATATTACTGTAGCACAACAGTACAAACTGACCCTGAGGCACTCAGATTAGATGAAACCTGGCTCAAAAGCAGTAACTGTGAGAGGGATCTTGGAGTCTACTGGACAATCACTTAAATATGAGTCAGCAGTGTGTGGCAGCAGCCAAAAAAGCTAATGCAATCCTTGATTGCCTAAACAGAGGGATAGAGTGAAGATCACGTGAAGTATTAGTACCACTTTATAAAGCTTTAGTAAGATCACACTTGGAAAGCAAAGAAGAACAGCACAGATAATTGGGGGCTAGAAGTTAAAATATATGAAGAACAGTTGAAAGAATTGGGTATGGCTAGTCTTGAGGAAAAGAAGAACTTGGGATGACATGACAGCAGTGTTCCAATATTTGAGGTACTGCTATAAAGAAGAGGGGGTCAACCTATTTTCCAAAGCACAAAAAGGCAAGACAAGAAGCAATGCATGGAAACAATCAAGGACAGAAGGAACCTAGAACTAAGGAGAAATTTCTTAATGGTGAGAACAATTAACCAATGGAACAACTTGTCTTCAGAAACTGTGGGTGCTTCATCACTAGAGACTTTTAAGAAGAGATTGGACAGCCACTTGTCTGAAATAGTCTTCTGCTTGATCAGGAGACTAGAAGACCTCTAAGGTCC
This sequence comes from Laticauda laticaudata, assembly GCA_004320025.1. Taxonomy (NCBI): domain Eukaryota; kingdom Metazoa; phylum Chordata; class Lepidosauria; order Squamata; family Elapidae; genus Laticauda; species Laticauda laticaudata. Next base: position 18,232 of record BHFT01018366.1, read on the forward strand.
CTTCCAAATCTTTTATTCTGTATTCCATTCTGTAATATCTACAATGACATAAAGGTTGCTCATAGTTCCCTAAAATTAATTAAAATAAAAAAAATTAAAATTAAAATCAATTAAAAATAATCTCAAATGTAATAGATATAAAAATCTCTACACACCCCTGTTAAAATGTTAGTTTTTTTAGGTGTAAAAAAAAAATCAGACCAAGATTTCATATTTCCCCCACTTTAATATAACGAATAAGCTGTAGAATTCAAGTGAAAAACAAACTGAAAACTTTTAGGAGGAAAAAATAACAATTGAAAACATGTGGGTGACCTGAAGAGGCATAAAATAATGCAAGGAAGAATGGGCAAAGGCTCCCAAGGCAAGAGGTGTTAGGTTTATGGGCTCCTAACCCAAAAGGCTGAATGCTGTCATAAAATCAAAAGGTCCTTCAAAAAACCTATTGGTTGAAGAGTGCACATCTTTATGCAATCACATTATTATACTTTTTATTGTTATTTTTTCAGCTAAAAGATTTCAGTTTATTTTTAAATTGAATTGTACAGCATATATTCTATATTAAAAGTGGAGAAAACTCAGAAGCAATTTATCTTGGTCTGATTATTATAGATATATAATATATACAAAACTCACTTAACAAATGTATTGTTTAGCAACATAAATTTTGGGTTCAATTATGGTCATAGGTGGGAGGGGGATTCAAAAATCCCAGTAACCGGTTCGCTGCCCGGTTGTTGGGTGGGCGTGGCCATGGTAGGTGTGGCTACCGGAATTTCCTGTTTCTGGCATCTGATGGACCTCCAGAGCCTGGGGGAGGCTGTTTTTGCTCTCCCAACGGTTCTCCCAGGCCTCTGGGAGGGTGACCTCCCCTGAGCTCCGATGGCCCTCTGGAAACCGGAAACAGGTCCGTTTCTGGACTTCCAGAAGACCTAGTTTTCCCCCTCCCAGGGCGCACTTACCTCCATGGGCCACATGGATACTCTGGGAGGATGGTCAGGGCCAGCAGTAGAAATACTGGTTCCGCGAGCCAGATGTAACTTTAACATTTGACCCATTGAGTTTGCCCAAACCAGTCCGAACCGGTAGAATGCCATCCCTGGGACTCATAAGCCAAGGACTGTACAATGGCTACTCAGCTTCATGACCACCAAGCCTCACATCAACGAACTGTTCATTCTTGAATGGGAGGAAAGTCTCAAATGTAAAGTCTCCTTCAATATTTTTTATTGTTATAACATTTTACAATATTTTATGAACTTGTATGTCTTTACTCTACTTAAAATCATTAGCCCTCTCTAGTATCCAGCTTTTTAAATCATGACACTGCTTATCTTTGTTATGTCCTGTAAAAACCAAATGAAGATTAATTTTCCATAAGAAGTTGTTTGTTGTTTATGATTAATTCCAAAATCTTATCATAAAAGTTTAAATATTTCAATTTTATCTGGACTCAGTCTGCTTGTAAGATCAAAATCTATTTTAGCTTTCTGCTGTTTATTTCAGATTCTTTAAATTATTATTATTAACATGTTTTTTTCCATTCAGGATTGAAGATAGACTTACTTGAGTTTTCAAATTGGGCTTTCTAAAGAACACTAACAGCTTAGAAATTGTTACTGAGCAATTTCCAAAAGTGAGTAGAAAGTGCCGTTTGCAAATTTAAGTTTCCTTTAAAAGTCTCCACTATGATTAGGAGCAAAATGGCTAATCCCATTGACTCCCAATACTGAACTGAATAACAGAATAACAGAGTTGGAATAGATATTGCAGGTTTTCTAAACTAACCTCCTTGCTCACCCAGGAGACCCCAAACCATTTCAAATAAATGGCTGTTCAATCTCTTCTTTAAAACTTCCAATGTTGGACTACCCATAACTTCTGGCTCCACAGATTAATTGTTCTCACTATCAGGATTTCTCCTTAGTTCTAAGTTGTTTGTCTCCTTGGTTAGTTTCCATCTGTTCCTTCTTGTTCTTCCTTCAGGTGATTTGGAGAACATATTGACCTCTCTATTCTTTGTTGCAGCCCCTTAAGCCCCTGTCACACTGCACCAACGGATGGAAAGAGGATGTAAAACGGAGAAAAACACGTGCCATCCGTTGGTTAACCCAATGCTTCCGTTTTGTACTCACTGCATACGTTTTGCTTCCTCACTATCCGTCCAGCATCCGTCTATTGACGTTTCATCCGCTCAGAGGGTTTTGAGCTGCTCAAAACTTTTGCACGGAAA
>BHFT01018369.1:0-44638 GCA_004320025.1 Laticauda laticaudata
GAACATTTTTCTCGTCCGCTGTGTCCTTTTTACAAACATTTTGCATCCGTCGGCCAGTGTGACAGGGCCTTTAAGTAGAAATGATTTTGATACCTACGTGAGTCTTTTAAAAATAGTGGGTCAAATATTGGAAATGTAGTGTTCAAAATTTGACCTTGGTTTACATGAAGCTAGCTAGACTTAGAATACTTTAATTATGGTAGAAACATTAGACACCTACTCTTAAATGTTTCAGGAACAAGATAGAGAAGAACTTTTTTTAAGACTGAAGGATTAGATGAATTACTGATCAAATGCTTTTTAATTAATAAATGTAAGTGAAAGGCTTTATCCCTGTGGCTGAATTCCTCTATGTGAAAACACATATGGATGGATATTCTTATTCAATTACTTCTCAGAAATTTGAATGTCAAGTCAATGTACCTTACAATATACAGATGGCCAGTTGCCCCTTTGTGGTTTGATGAACTCATACAGGTCATGCAACACAACTGAGTAACTTGCAGTTGCAGTATCAAAACCAGTTATTGGAATTTTATGGGTAGCATCACCTAAGGGAACATTTGAAATATTTTAAGATGCAAAGTATCATTCATACATATTGTAATATTAACTATACTTATAGATTGCAAGATCTATATATTAGTTCTATGATGAAAGCTCAAATATCTTAATTTAATTATTAAAATATTCAATAAGAACAAAACTAGTTGCATAAACAAGTAAAAATGTTTGCCTTAATGTAAAATAAAATTTTCCAATATAAGGCATCTTTTTGAAATAAGAATTTTCCAAAAGTTGAAATCTGCTATATTATTATATTTGATTTAAAGTACTATCTACAAACACTGTTCGCTTTATCATTCAGGGGAAAATTCTAGCTTCTAGAAATTCTACTGAAAAATGTAATATGCAATGTTCAATAAAGTCTGTAGATTAGATGATACAAGAGATATGCCACAATAAGAGCTAAAAAAAACCGACATGAAAGTTTTTAAAATGGTATATAATTGTGAGGTTGCTGAAGTTTCTTAACAATATCATTTTACACAGAATAAGTTATACAAATAAAATCAAATGTTTCAGAAAATCTAATATAATACCCAACTGTAATGAAGAAAAAAATGAATAAAAATTTACTCAAATTTATTGAGTATATATTTGTTTCAGCTTTTATGCACTACTTACCTGCAGCCTGGCAATGAAACCGAAATCCCCGTGGTACTTCTCCTAACAAAAATCAAACAAAATACATTGACTTAATGTGATGCTAAATTGTTTTATGAATAATTTACTGTCCTATTGTCCTTCAGTCAGTGCCATTGTTAATTTCTTACGGCAGCTGAATGAGAGCTACCTGTAATTCTCTTTCAAGACATCAGCCAAATTTAACAGATTAAAAAAAAATTAAGATCATAGGAAGTTTGCACTGTCAAAACATTTTTTTCTTGGAGATGTAATGTTTATTTGATCATGATTGATTCATCGCTAATAATGTCAAACCATTTTGGCCATTAGAATTTTTATTTTTTCAGTATGCAGGAATCATCAAACCAGATTGCTTGAACAAACTGAAACCCACTTCTTTTACAATAGGCCTGAACCTCTATTTTTATGCCCCTTCTATTTTCAGACAAATCAGAACAAATTCATTCTCCCTTTTCCAACACTCACCAGGATTTATAAAATGATGAAATTCTGCAATTATACCATCCTTAAGTGAATATTTGATGCACCCAATTTCACAAGGGAGGAAACGCTGATTGCAATGAGGGGGCAACGCTCCATGACTGAAGATATTCAAAAAGTAGAATGAAGTTTCGAGCACAACTATAAAAATGATTTGAATCAAATTACCAACAGATTTTATAATGTGATTAATATTTAATACAAATATATAAAATATTTCAGTGTATTTAAAAGCTTTTAAAATACTTGATATAGAATTTTAGCTTTCTCACAAGAAAACTGAATATTGTCTGCGTTTCATTGACTAAAATCCTAGTTTATTGACCTAGCTATTCAAGTTACTTTTCATCTTGTTTCTCAATCTCTGTCCTTCAATAAAAATTCTTGAAACATTTAACTGCTAAAATAAAAGAATGTAAAGCCACAAATAATATGAAACGATTTATAATGAAAAATGGGTCATGGATTTAATCTGTCAACTCATGTAAATAAGGATTAAGCAGTTACCAATGTAAACAAAAAGTCAAATAACTTATTTCAATACTAATTACCATTTGTTCGAACTCATTTAGCAGCAATTATCCCATCAGCTCAATAGCTTTACTTGACCTATCCTATAATCAGGCCTTTTTTATTCTAAGCATGCTCCTACATTTCTTGGACACTATTAATTTCTTGGACACTACTACTTTATATACATTTCATCATTGTAATTTTTCCTACTGTTTCCTTGGAACCCTCCTGATACATATATCATCTTCCAATTCCTACCTCATTCACAAAACATTTAAGCTAAACTAGTCAAGAAATGGCTTTAATTATTTTTAAACTATACATTACCTTGTTCATTCTTAAATGGGCTTGTAAGGTTTGTAACAGGAATCATAGCCTGAGTTTGAGTAGGAAACGGTACAAAAACTTCTTTATGTGGCTAAAAAAAAAATCATTCAATATTTACCAAATACAGAAAAAACTTATATAGAATGTTCTCTTCTCGGCACAATGCTGTTTGACAATATACACAGAAACCTGTGACTGAGCTTATGCCATGATACACACCACAGAACTATAAAAAAACCCTCAACTTGCAAACATTTGTTCAGCGATGGTTCAAACTTATGATTGCACCAAATGAAGGTATGTACGATCTCTGCCTGAAGTTCACAGCGGATACAACACCCTCACGGTCACATGAACAAAATCTAAGTGTTTGGCAACTGATCCATCCTTAGGACAGACTGCAGACTCTCTTCCTTCATCCTGCCTTGGGTCTGTTTCCTACACTGTTGAATCTCACCTTCCTCCCCACCATGACTTGGCACTTATTTTTTTCCTGTAAAATTCCTTCAGGAAGCAGCTGATGCATTGTGTGGTCTTCTTACATGGAGGCTGTTTGATGCCATTCCAGAAGATGGCACCATTTTGGGAATTTAGAGATTGGCTTCAGAATGAGAAGCTGACTGCTCCATTCCTTAGCCTCCTCATATAGTACAGAGGCCATGAGGCACAATCCAGAAATGGGCACAATTTTGGAGTGACCATTATTCATTGCAGCTGAATCGAGCAAGGTGGGAAGGCCTGTGTGGACTGAATGGCGTAGGAAAGTAGGCCCAAGGTAAGCAGAGTATGAGTGACTTGGGATAAGTGAGACCCTAGGAGGCAACATATGATCCAGGGAAGTAGTACAATGGGATACTGAATTAGGCCTCTGCCACCAGAGGCATCACATGCTCCTATTAGCAGCCCACATGTTCACTTAATGACCACAAGGAGAGCAGGAACTAGAATCATTAAGTGAGGTGACCCATGGGCATCTGATTTAACAATCATCATGACTTTTGACTGTTAACAGGCAGGCTCTGTTATGGTCGTAAGTCAAAAACTATGAGTACATGTAACTGACATTCATGGGAATGAGTATCTATCTATCTATCTATCTTGCTGTTCAGCTTCCTTCGCGTATTATCCCACATCATTGTAGTTGTGCTTTTAAAGTTGTAGCAACGTTTCAGCAGAATCTCATCTGTCATCATCAGGCTTCTGTACTGAGTTTGTCTGTGAGTCAGGCTATCATAGCCGTTTCAGTTTTAAATTGAGGCTAGCCTACTGCTGAGCCAGAATGTTTTTCTTTTCTTCATCCTGATTGGTTGGGAGTCTTGGTCTGTGTTTATTAGTCTTGGAGTTTGCTGTGTTCTGCTTGATTGGTGTTTCTAATTTTCTTCTGTCTGTTTTGTGGCTTTGATTGGCTGGCAACATTGTGTTCCTGTATTGGAGGCTTTTAGTGCAGCTTGCTCCGAGTAAAAGGACGGCTATAATTTGTTAGGAAGCTAGGTTTCATCTGGGTGCCTGGTTGGGGTGTATTTGAGCTGGAGGTATCAGGGGAGTCTGTTTGTGCCAGGTGTTTGCCTGGCTTTGTGTGTGGAGATATTTTGAGAGTGCAGGCTTCCAAATGATTGACAGTCTGGTGGAATCATCTCTTCTATTATGCTTTCAGGTCTTTTTTCAATCTCTATGGCTTCTGCTGATAATTCTGTGGCTGGGGTTTTCTATAGTGGCTAGGGTTTTGGTGCCATGAAGTTGATGCTATGACCTGTGGCTTTCATGTGTTGGACTAGTGAGGAAGTGTATTCCAGCTTTTTTACTGCATTTTTGTGTTCATTCCAAATTCCAGCTTTTTTACTGCATTTTTGTGTTCATCCAGGTGGGTACTTATTCTTCTATTGGTCTGTCCAATGTATGTATGTATGTATGTATGTATGTATGTATGTATCTATCTATCTATCTATCTATCTATCTATCTATCTGTGTGTCTGTCTGTGTGCGCGTGTGTATATATACAGATAGTAGCATTATTGAATTTATTATATGTATATCTGTTTATAATATCTTCATGCAGCACAGCCAATACTCATCAAGAATGCTGGGCATTCTTAAAATAAATTTAAGTTTCCAGAAACAGTGCTTTAAGCTACATATCCTATGCTATCAGAATAATAGCTATACCATTTTCCTTTCCTCAGTTGAACAAAGTCTTCAGGAATGGGAGGATAGTAACATTTCTACTTTTTTCTTCTATTCTTGTAAGTCTGAATATCCTTGCAGGCCTAGAAGTAACTGTAGCACACATTTCCAAATATTACTGTACTAGAAACCTTGCTATGTAAACTTCCCTTCTATTTTTAATATAGTAAGGGAAAAATGCAATGTATAAATATGACATTAAGGCTCTAATAATGCAGGTGAAAAGAAGAAAATTATAAGCAGCAAGATGGATGGACTCCATTACAGTGGCAATAGATGAATTATTTGGGAGACTTGAAAAAAGGTTATGGATAGATTATCATAGAGAAAATGTATGTGGTTTCAGGCATCAATTTGATAGCACATAATCATAGGCTGCTAAATAATCAATCTCTGTAGCTATCTTCATATTTTTATAAGATTTAATCTACTATTTGAGATTAATCTAGACAATCTGTTCTCCATTATAAACATGGGAAAAGTACAGAATCCATCAGTACTTTTTTCTACATACCTATGGGTATTTGTTATTACTTATTCCCCAATTTAAACTCAATTGGGCTTGAAAATAATTGTATTTACAGACTTTAAATACTTCATTCTTCATTTACCTTTTCTGCTACTCCTTCTGACTTGATAGCTTTCCACTGACGAGCCATTTCTGCATACTTTTCTTTTTGCTCTTCATTAAGTAGCTTAGGAGTAAAAACAATTACATAAATCTTTGCATTATTTTCTCAATGTTTTCTGCCAAATCATTCACTTACTTAATCCAACAGGTTGCTTTTTGGCAATATTCATTTGGGAAAGTGAAACATAGTAATTCACCATAGTCAAATGTTTGAGTAGGTTTAATAACTTCAATATGGTGCTCTTTCTCAAGTGTTACGTAATAGAGCAATGCATGTTATTCTGAATAAATACTGTCAGTGGAAGGCTGAAACATCATTCTAACTATAGTTATTTTAAAAGTAAAGTATCTTGTTTTTAGAACCAAAACTGAGGTAGGAAACAATTTATGTCCAGTAGTTAGTAGTGACTAGAAATACAAAACCAGTTTTTGTCTCCTTGGGTATGAAAGCTCTCAGGATAGTTTCTTTGCAGAAAATAGGAAGGAGTATTAGGTTTGTTTGCTGCATAGAGCTTCTTATAAAATGAGGGCAAGATAAAAATCTAATAAAATAAAATTCTATCTTATAATAGTGTAACTGCTATCGCTAACATTAAAATTCTAACAATGGAGAAATATTTGGGAAGCAAATCTTGCTTAGGTTGCAAAACAATTTTGCCAGTCCCATTGGTATGTCTAAATGCCAGGAAATTAGTGCTTGGAAATATCTCCACATATCAGTTCTGATATAAACAGTTTAAGCACTGTCCAGATTTTGCAGCTTTCTTCAGCAAGGTTTGGAAAGCAATAAAGAATATACATGTGTTAAATTCAGGAAGAAGCCATTCTTAGCGAATGAGCACAAAGCCCCAATTTCAGGTTTTGTAACTATGGCTACCAGATCTCAGTAGCAAAAAAATCTAAAATAAACTGACATCAACTACTGGCCTGATTTTTGCCGTCCCCATCGGACGGTCTTATATTATGTCTTAATTCTGCAACCTCCATTGCCTCACTTTAACGCGTCTTCTAGTCTTATCCAAAGAAGTAATGGCGACATAAAGGTTTCTTAGTATTATACTAGCAAGGATCGGACTACGTTATAAGACACTATAAATAACGAGTAGGGGGATATCAGGTCAGGTCCCTGCAAGTTAAGGGGTGGCCAGTCCTAGGATTTTCTTTTCAGGTCCCGACGGAGAAGGCGCGACCACGCTCCCTCACCGCCCAGGCATCGGAACAATATGGGATGGCGCTGGCGACGCTGGTCACAGCCAGGCCCTGTTGCTTCAGTTCCGGCAGTTTCTCCAGCGTGAAGAAATAATAGCCATTGCGCGATCCTCCGCAGTTCGCCATTTCACACCACGTTTGCGGGGAAAATCAACGGGCAAAGAAGGGGCTGTTCTCCTTTTTGAAGGAAAGCATGGCCAATCCTGTGCCGCCTTTCGGTGTTCTGAGTCAGCACGTGGTTAACGAGAAAGAAAAAGCGGGGCCGCAGCAGTTCATAGGTCGCCTTGACCTGCGGCGGCTGATTTTACTCTCTTTCAATCTAGGCTCTTCCAAATTCCCCCTAATCGTCATTTAAGGCTTCCGTATCTGGGTTACAAAAGTCGGGTCGATCACTGGACGGCAGGAAAGAGATCGAATTTTTATAACCGAAGTATTGTAGCTCTTAACAACTCTCTTAACAACTACAACTCTCACAACTTCCCCATCGTCCAGTCAGAGCTGAAGAAGCCTCGTCAAAGAAAATCAAGAAAGTCCAGTTGTCTCTTGAAAAGAAAAGGAAAGAAAAGGGTGGGGGGAGGGAAGCACCTGGATGATTGAGAATCTCCATAGACTTATCAGAATTCAGTTTTGAGTTCTGGCCCAGTGTCTAAAGTGTTGGGGAAAAAGTGATTATTCAAAATCAAAAAAAGTGGTTATTCAAAAATGAGTGAGAAAACAACCATGGTGAAACAAATATTCCTAACAGGGATAGATTGCTCCGTGCTTTGAATTAAAAGCAAAAAAAAAAAAGTATATTTAATGTGAACAAAAAGAAAAGGACCAAGGTATCAAATCTTTTCAAATATTTTGTTTTTTTATCCTGATATTTATATTCTATTCAGAGAGTTCTTTTCCAACCCTATTTTCTTGCTAGAGCAAACAACAATGTTACTTTTTGAGAGTAAAGCCCCACTCCCACTCCCATTAATACTGTACAGCCTTTGGTGGAAGAAACTAAAGGTAGTCCTCAATTTACAACCACAATTCGGTTGAAAATGTATGTTGCTAAGAGAAATTTAAGTGAATTTTGCCCTATTTTCTGACTTTTCTTGCCACTATTGTTAAGTGAATCATTTCAGTTGTTAAATTAGTAAGATGGTTTTTAAGTGAATATGGTTTCCCCATTGACTGCCTGTCTGAAGGTTGCAAAAGGGGAATCACATGACCCTGGGACACTGCAATCATAAACATGAGTCAGTTGTCAAGCATCTGCATGTAAATCACATGATGCTGCAACGGTCATAAGTGGGAAAAATGGTCAAAAGCTTTTTTTTAATGATGTTGTAATTTTGAATGGTCACTAAGTGAACTGTTGTAAATCGAAGACTACCTGTATAAAGTTAAAACTGGTAACACAGATCTGCTCTAAACAGAAGGATAGAAACCAAAATCTCAAAACAGGCAGTTTTTTATTTTGATTTATTTATTAAAGGAATCAACACAGCATATTTTATTTTTACTTATTTATTCATTTATATCCCTCTTTTACAAATATGCCGAATACATCTTCCATCCTGTTTTCTCCACAGCAATAACCTTATGAATTGGTTGGGCTGAGAATGATTAGTCCAAAGTGACCCAGCCGGCTTTCATGCCTAAGATGGAACTAAAACTCACTTGTTTTCTAGTTTGGTGCTTTAACAGGTAGGCTAAATGGCCTTTTTAATTTCTTTATTAATTTTTTTATTGCTATTCTGGGCATCAGGCCACTGCCAATTTGAAGTGCTATTCATTTATCTTTGAGTCAGTAAGTAAATTAAATCCAAGCAAGTGGTTGAGGTAATTGGTGACAAATAGTTTTTATGTATCTTGAGGCTTCTGAACAGTATTAAATGAACTTAATCCAATCTGTTAGAATCTGATCTAACCTCAATACAGCTAAGGTTATCTTAAGTGTAGATCACTTATAACACATTCAGCTAAAACTGCAGAATCTACTTATTTTTGGAGAGATCTTGAGCTTATAGATACACTGGCAAGTAGGACAAAGAGCCGCCATTAATCTGCAACACTAAAAACCAATTTAGGCTAGTATTCTCTCCTACCCTCCAACTTGTAACCTCTGTCCCATTTACAAGAGAAAACATATTTCTCAATACTATTTTCTCCAAAGAAAATATTTTTATGAGAAATTTTAGATTTTTTGTGATTTTCCTCTTACTAAGTTATATGTATCTACCAAAGGAATAGAAAATTGTGGGTGACACCTGGCACCTGTTCTGCTATACCACATCATGCAAATCAAAAGGATTGATTTGGAATGCCAGCTAATATGTTAAGTATGCAAAGTATAAGTATGCAAAGCTGTTGTATGGAATAAAAGAGCAAAGGAGATTGGGTATGAGTCATATACTATTTTTTGGCCAACAAAATGTGCTTGACTGGTTGGAAGCTTTTATTGTGCGGTTAAACAAAGACTTAACAACTGTGCAGTTAATACTCTTAAGGAAATAATGGCTGGAAAAGAATACCAATATGTTTTGTTTTTGACAGATTAAATTGCTTTTCTGAAGTCAAGAACCTATACTTGCCTTGTTCCTTTTCCTCTGCTAGTCAGTATAAGCAGTTTCTTCTCTGTGTCCTTAGGATAACTTAAACTCCTTTGAAATGCTCAATAATTCATTACTTTCAAATGATTAATTTGAATAGCTTAATTTCAAGTGATTTATTATTTTTGTTTTGTTCTCAAATAAGAATTGGTTACATTGATGGGATGCTAAACTTGGTTAAAGTGTGTTATAGAAAGTGAATTTGTGACAATCGTTAACCACAGAGGTTAGAGGTAGATTGTAGCAAAAGTACTTTCCTCTATTCAAAAAGAAATAGAGGAAAGTACTTTTTGTAGTTTTTGGAAATCTAGTTTTTGGACATAATTTTAGGAGCTGGAAAATGATTTTATATAACAATATATTTATGTGCCTGCATTCAAATAGCATTAAATAGGATACTGCACAGCTTGGGAAAGAGAAGTATTTCTCCATACTCTCTGTGGTGCTTCAACTCCCTTCATGATTTGTTAAATTTTAATTTCCTTTTATTAAATCGGAATCTAGACTAAGACTACTGGAATATCAATCAAAATATCTGCAAACCAACAAGTCAGGACCGGCATCATTTTATAGTGTTGCCTAGACCAGACATATGCTAAATACCTTTTCCATGTTAATGTCATCGACTGAATTATCTGAGTAAATACACTCACACAGTGTTTCCATTGTTTATCTGTGTGATAGTTATTAAGTATAAATTGTGTAATTATGCCCTTGTATGGGTAATTGCTTTTTCTCAGTTTTCTCAATTCCCTATTATTCTTGGCTGGCAGGAAATTTGAAAATGCATTAAGTTAGAAAGTATAATATAGTAATCTCTAAGGCCAGGGACTCTGTTGCTGTTACTGATCAAATGTCATGCATAAGAATTGCAACATAGATATTAAAGTTGATATCATATGGCATATAGGATCTAATAACAAACTCTTCTTCTACAACATTGGACAGAACTTTTTGCTTTGTAAATATAGATAGCATCATGACCTTCAAAGCTGGAAATGGAAATGGAGTCATGCATTGTCTGACACTCTTCTAAATAGTTTTTGGCTGCGTCCTTTAAGCCCCTATCACACAGCACCAACGGATGGAAAGAGGATGTAAAACAGAGAGAAACACTTGCCATCCGTTGGTTAATGCGATCTTCCGTATCTGTACCACATGCCTCCGTTTTCATCCTCTCTATGCCGTATAGCATCCGTTCATTGAATTTCATTCGCTCAAAAAGTTTTAGAAGCTGCACAAAACTTTTTGAGCGAAAATGTATCCAACGGCGTCCGTTAGGACATCCGTACGCATACGGGAACATCCCGATTTCTGTTTCCGTCCGTCATCCTTACGCGGTCCGCTATATCGCTAGGTCCATCGCTGCGCAATCCCGCGCGCAACTGCATCCGCTCCAGTGGAAAACGGACACAGAAGGAAGCGAAATGGACTGCGGAACGGCAGAAAAAGCGTTTATAGCACGGACGTAGAAAAGGATGAAAGCGAGCAGCTCGCACACAAGCATTAAAACCGGAAAAACGTTCGCAGAAGGGGACTATCTCGGATAATATAGGAATGTCTGCAGGATGTCTAGAAGGATGCAGAAGGACACCTTACCGGAAACCGATATTCTCCTATAGAAACAGGGGGAGAGAAACCTGGATCTCACTTTCAGTCCACAGCCCTGGTGTGTCAGACTCTTCAGCCTTGCTCTGATCTTACCACAGCATCCATCAGTCTCCACCATGATCATCACACCCTCCTTTGTAGCACCATTTTCTGCAACAGTGCGAAGCCATCTACAGAGGCTCTTTCACCTTTTTACGCGAAGAAAAGGACGTGGCCAAGAAGTGAGTCTGGGTCCGAGATGGATCGCCAGAAGAGCAGGTACGGAGCCTGTAAAAACAAGCTGATGTGGAGCTGAGAACGAAGACCCTCGTGCATTCCGAGAACTCTCTATGAGGATGCCTCCGCCATGTTTGACGAAGTTGGGTGGAGCGGCTGAGACCCAGGTTTGACCAACAGAGCACCAAACTTCCCGCCCAGCCGGATCCCTGGGCTTCAAAGGTGCACTGTCTACGCCACCTGGCCTCCAGGACACGTAAGGCAATGCATACGGCTGCGAGGGTGCCATACACACACCATCAGCAATTGTGATCAAGAGAATGGTCTGCAGGCCATCATCGGAAACAGTACCTGGAGGAGCTCCTCCAGTGCCCCTTCCACCTGAAGAGGATGGAAGAAAGTTGCAGAGCGTTGGTATCAGAGGTGGAACTTCACCCATTGGCAGGCCATAAAGATGGGAAGCACGTGGGCTGCAAAGCGCCAGCCAAGTCGGGGGTCCACTTATTTCAACTACAAGGGCTTCTTCAGCATCATCCTCTTCGCCATGGCCGATGCTGACTACAAGTTCATGTACATCGATACTTCAGCGCAACGGTCAAGCTTCAGATGCCCAGGCATACAACACCAGTCACCTCAAGGAGGGCGTGAACGCAAACCTCATCATGGGCTTCCCAGATCCAGACCCCCTGCCCAACCGACACGCAAGATGTGCCTTACTTCATTGTGGGGATGATGCCCTTCTCCCTCAGAACCTACCTCATGAACCCTTACACCTCCAGATGCCTCACCCGTGAAGAGAGGATCTTCAACTACAGGCTGTCCAGGGCAAGGGGGTGGTGGAGAACGCCATTTGCATCCTGGCCAACAGGGTCCAGATACTTCCACACCATGCAGCATCGCCCAGAGACCATGAGGGAGATCGTGGCAGCTTGCTTCATCCTGCACAATCTTCATGCCACCCGCTCCCCAGTCTTGCAGAACAGGCTCATGGACCTCACAGGCAATGAGAACATGGAGCCTGGTGAATGGAGGCCAGGGCGAAAACCTGATAGACACTGTGGATGTGCAAGGCCCCAACAGAGCTTTACATGAAGGAAGAAGCAGTGCAAACCTCCTGAAACACTGGTTGCAACTCCCCAGATGGAGCAATGGAGTGGCGAACAGGATGATAGATGCTTAATCGATGCTTCCTTCAGCCCTGTCTCATCACACTGATGAGATGGGCCATGTATGTTGAGTGGTCCTACAATGAACAGGGCATTTAATAAGATTGTTTTTCATGTTGAAATGTGTGGATGATTGATTACATTGTTATTGATAATAAAGGGCCAAAGGTGTGGCACCTGGTAGGGTGGACCATACAGTCCCACGATGCTTGCACTGGAGGCTTATCTATCCCACAGCTATTACCCATTCCCAAGAGTATCCCTGCCCATCCCACAGCTATTACCTCTCAAAGGTATCCCTGCCCATCCACAGCTATTACCCATCCCAAAGGTTATCCCTGCGCATCCCACAGCTATTACCCATTCCCAAGAGTAATCCCTGCCCATCCCACAGCTATTACCCATCCCAAAGGTATCCCTGCCCATCCCATAGCTGTTACCCATCCCAAAGGTATCTCTGCCCATCCCACAGTTGTTACCCATCCCAAAGGTATCTCTGCCATCCCATAGCTATACCCATCTCGTAATATCTTGCCCATCCCACAGCTATTCTTACCCATCCACAAGCATGCAAAGGCTTAAAAAACCATTTCTAAAAAACAAAGAAAAGACTTTATTTATTTAATAAAATTAAATGAAGCAAGAGTGTGTGAAGCAAAGATAAACCTTATCAATAACAACCGTAAAAGAAAAATGACCCAAGTCAAGTGTCCAAAGCAAAGATAAAAGTCAACAGGTAGCCACCCAGTTCTCTGGCACTCTTTCTTGGTCACTCTATGAGGTTCTCGGGTGAAGGGTCCAGGTGCTCTGTGAGGTGGCTGCTGCTGGAGTGCTGGTCTGACGCGATTGGGGTGCCTGGCCCTGAGACGAACAGGGGATGGTGTGTGGAGAAAAGCTCTCAGAGAGCTGCGCAGTCCTTGATGTTGAGAGCCCTTTCCTTCCAGGACGTGGGGTGTAAGCCCCAATATCTGATGACAAGATGTTCTGAGGCCGGGCTTGGCTGTGGGGTGGAGGAAAGTAGTTGTAGTGGGGCTGTCTTGTCTGCCAGCCGAGCCGATGGAGCATGGGTGGCATCTGTGGCATGGGTGGCATCTGTGGCGTGGCTGGCATCTGGGGTGTGACTGGCATCTGTGGCGTGGCTGGCCATCGGTGGCATCGGTGCGCCAGTGGCGTTACGAATGTACCTGTGCCTGGAGTGGAAGGGCTGCCTGTGCTGCTGGAGCTCCTGGTAGCCGTAGCCTTGGTGTGAGGGCCTGTGGAAAGCCTTGGAAGGGCAGTGACATCACCTGGGGTGGAGGATCAGGCCTGGACGGGTGGGAGCAGGTTCAGCTGGTCTGCAGGATTGTGAAGGAAGACGCTGATCCTGTCCTTTACCACCTGGTACTGTGATTTCGACATGTTCATGAGGGTCTTGTGACGTAAGTGAGAAAGGGCTTGCGGTTGGGATTGGGACGTCAGTGTTTACCAGCTGAGAGAGAAGATCTATGCTGCTTTCTGATGGTGTCCCTGATCTCCAGCAGGACAGGTTGGCTCTGCCCCTCCGGTCTGCCTCTCTGCCTTTCTGTGGAGGTGGAGCTGGGGGTGGATGTGGGTTGGCCTGTGCTGGAAGTGCCGTCTCCTTGCTCCCACTGCATCAGGGGGTCTTCCATGTGCTCTGCCACGGGTAGTGCAGCTGTCGGTTCTCCGTCGTGGCATGCCTCCACAGATACCTGCCTGGACACAGGAGCTGACTCTTGCCAGAAGAGGACTGGCTCTCACGGGCTGCCTGAGAGAGAGGGTTGTGAGAGGCTGCTCCTCGATGGCGGATCTCACCCTCAAGAAGCTGCACTTTGGCATCACGTAGGTCTCTTGGTCTGTCAATTTGACCGTGGGCCTGGCCAGATTTCTTGAGGTGCAGCTTCCCGTACCAGGTGTGTATTGCTTCACCAGCTAGGACCACCTCCAGGTGTGTAGCCCAGTCTCTCGCCTTATCTCTCCAAGCAGCCTGCTTCTTTTTGGTGTCTCGATGGAGCCTGTTCTCCCTCAGCCATTCCAGACCTCATCCTCATGTTCCTCTTCGATTGAGTATTGCCTCCTCCCCCGTTCATGTGTCTGCCTCTTCCTCCCTTTGGCAGGGCATATGGGCCCTCATCAGAAGGGGCTTCAAGGTGTAGGGGCTGTCCTCCACACACACACCAGCAGCAGAAAGAACACAACAGTAGCAGCAAAAGCAGGACCAGCAGCAGCAGACCAGCAGCAGCAACCACACACCAGCAGGACCAGGAGCAACAGCAGCAGAATAAGCACCAGCAGTGCCAGCAGGACCAGCAAGGACCAGGATCAGCAGCAGCACCAGGAGCACCAGCAGGACAGTAGGACCAGGAGCAGCGCCAGCAGAGTCAGCACCAGCAGAAAGCACCAGCACCAGGAGCAGAGCCAGCAGGAGTAAGCACCAGCAGCGCCAGCAGGACCAGAAGGAAGGATCAGCAGCAGCAGAGTAAGCACCAGCGAGCACCAGCAGGACCAGGAGCACCAGCAGCACCAGGAGCACCAGCAGGACCAGCAGGACCAGGAAGCAGCACCAGCAGAGTAAGCCCGCAGAAGCCCCAGCACCAGGAGCAGCACCAGCAGAGTTTGCACCAGCAGAAGCTCCAGCACCAGAAGAGTCAGCCCCAGCAGCAGAAGCCCCAAGCAAGAAGCAGTGTCAGGGCCAGGGGGTGATGGTGGCCCTGTCCCTCTTGCCAGGGCTGGCAGCAGATGCCGAGGCTTTCTCTTCCCATGGTGTTGGTGTTGTCTGGCTTGCTGCTGGCTGGCTGGCTGGCTGGAGCTGTGTTGGCCAGCAGGTCTTTCTTCTGAATGGTGACCTGCTTGCGACTGCTTTCCCTTTATATTCTGCGGGGCCTGACGGCAATGCCATCCTCCCCGCATGCGCAGTGAAACACTGTGTTATCTTACCTAGGTTCCTGTAGCTTCCGCTCTGCACCTCGCTTTATCCGCTCGGCATCCGCTCTTATTTGCTGCGCGGTCCGCTTCGTTGTGCTCCCCGGAAGCCCCGCGATGTGTCATCCTGGTCCCATCCGCTTTCCTGCTATGGCTTCCGTGGTAGCATGCCGCTCTTCCATCCCTCTACATCTCCCCATCCGTCCGTTCCGTTGTTGTCCGCTCTGGTTATGCAAATTCGGGGCACTTTTGAGAGCGGATAACAACGGATGGAACATTTTCCTGTCCGCTGTGTCCTTTTTACAAATGTTTTGCATCCGTCGGCCAATGTGACAGGCCCTTTAGTTTATTGTACAGTGCCTGATAGTAAGTTATCCTTAGAAGGCCAACTTGGCAACAGCTTTAAAATATGTGAATGATGAGCATGTACACATTATATCCATATTTCTGATTGCTGTTAAAATGAAAGTCTGCAAAACATATATTCACTGAATTCAGCCAGAAACAATATTTCTGTTTAAGTGCTTCAACTGCAATTTATGGTTTAAAAACATTTGTATAAAATCAGCTTAGGCCAATTTATTGTAAATGTGAAGAGAAAGATTCCATATAGAGTGAAAGCCCAAAGAAGTGGTTATAATGCATGAAGAAATTCACTCATTGAATAATATGAAATCAATGCGTGGAATAATATGAAATCAATTCATGGGTACCTTCTGTGACATGCCAACCTTTAGTGAATGCAATGTAATTTAGCAACATCTATTGGTTGAGGGCTGCCTGATACTCACAGAGCTAGAGAAATAACTGTTTCTATGGCAATTGCTGCAAGTGCTGAAAAAATGTGTAGATAGACAAAAAAGAAAAATTAATTTACAAATGTAAAATTTCTGTAAGATAATTAAAGAACTGAATACTTCAGTATTTCTTAAGCCAAGTCAGATTATGCATAGTTAATTGTGGAACAAACATTTTGTATCATTTGGATCCTGAAATATACATATGTGAAGATGAAATGTTAGTTATAGATAGTACCTCATATTTTACCTGGTATTGTTCTACATTACTGAGTATCTCTTAATTTGCTATTTTATTCCTGTAGAAGCACTGGAGAAAGTGCAATACAATACATGGCTTTTATGATTTTGAATTAGTATGATTATTGATTATTGAATGAGTATGATTTTGAATGAGTATGATTATTTTGATTGAGCCTTAGTGGCACACTGATTAGAAAGCAGTATTGTATGCAAAGTCTCCCCAGAATCTGGAGTTCAGTCCTGATGGGGTTCAAAGTTGACTCAGCTGCCAATTTTTCCAAGATCAGTAAAAATGAGGATCCAGATTGTTGGGATCAATACGTTGACATTGTAAATCATCCAGAGAGTGCTGTAAAGCACTTTGGAGTAGTATATAAGTCTAAGTACTATTGCTATTGATTTACTAATAGAAGAAAACAGCTTTAGAAATATTTACAGTGATGTTCAGAGAAAATCCATCTTCCTACATTGAATTGTTGTCATTCCTTTTTACCATAATGTAAAAATACAGTATATCTGATAGCTGAATTAGGTATTTTTCTGTGCATCTACAATCTATAGGTAGATTTATACTGACAGTGTTTTTTGGGAAAAAATAGTTTTCCCAAATGTTCTGTTTCAACCCAAAATAAATCTGAAGTCAATAGTTGGGATGGAATCAGAGGATCTGAAAATTAAATGCATGTTTATGAAAGCAGGCTTAGTGTAGAAGTATCTTTAATGTTCCAATTGTAGATTCTGTCACAAATGAAGGCAAATAATAATGTTGCAGGACCAATCTGCGTTGGTCCCTGGGACCAGAAGTTTTGTCTTCCAAACTTTTGGACTGATGCTGAAGCCCATCCTCAGGGAACTTCTCTCTGGAGAAAACTTTTCTTCCAGAGAGAAGTTCCCTAAGGATGGACTCCAGCATGATTCTGAAAGCTGGGAAGACAAAATCTCTAGTCCCGGTGACTGATCCACATTGGATCTTGTAGATTCTGTTTACATTACTACAGAGTTGTCTATTAACTTATGTAAATGTTTTCCATTAACCTTTTTCCAGTGTATTGCTATGAAAAGGAGAAAATACTGTTAAATCTTTAAGAGATGATTTCTTTTAAGTTAAGAAAAATTATTTGAGCTTCCTTGAATATAACCAAGCTGGTATAAAGATAAAGTACTTGCTGACAGCTGTCAATGTTTATTTGGTAGGGAGGATAAAGGGATAGAAATGCTTATTCTGTAGAGCAGGGGTGTCAAACTTGATTCTATGAAGGGCCACATCTGGTTGTGCTTGACCTTGGTGGGCTGGGGTGAGTGTAGCAGGGTGGGTATGGCCATCTCGATGTCACTTGTGTTGGGGTGCCTGTGGTGGCCCGAGCTCTCTGCCAGAGAAAATAGGCTCCCAAGCTCTATTTTCTGCGACAAAATAGAGACAAAATAGCTGCGACAGCCTCCTGAAACCCCCTAGCAGCAAAAACGGAGCTCAGGGGAGGCTGCATGCCTGAGATCTATTTTCACTGGCAGAGGCACCACAGGCTGGTCCTTTGCTGTTTCCGGCGGGCCCTGCGAGCCAGATCGAAGCACCCACAGGCCAGATCCAGCCCCCAGGCCTTGAGTTTGATACCCCTGCTGTAGACTTCCAAACAGTAATTAAAGGTCCCCAGGAAAGGGCCACGTGGAGCCAACAGAACAAAAACATGGAGAGAAGGTAGCTGACTTAATGGATTATGGTTATGCTGTAGATAATTCCATTTGACTTCCACAAAGCATTTAACAATGTCTCCCACAATAACTTGATTAGCATGTTGTGTGGACTGGATAAAGAAATAAATACATTGCTCAAAAAGTGTTCTCAAAAAGTGCTCATTAACGGTTTCTCATCAAATTGGGGAAATCTATTGAGAGGTGTCCTATCTGAGATAGTTTGAGATCCTCTGCTATTCATTATTTTTAATAGTGATTTGTACATTAATAGGGATGGATACTTGTATATAAGAACACAGAAATAGCATTCATAATGAATTTGCTTGTTGAAAAAGTGGTTTGAAAATAACAGAATGAAATTTGATGTAGACATACAGGTGTATGGAAACATTGGAAACAAAATGAGCTCAGATATAATTTGGATAATACTAATTGTGAAAAAATGATTGGAATCGTACTGATTGCAACATATTAGCCAGCCATGTGATATGACTGCAAAGAAAGCAAATGCAGTGTTGGAAACTTTTGATCAATAAAGATTTCTAAATTACAGGAACTATTTTCCATTTTTTCTGCTTTAGTCGGATTCCATCTTGACTTACTGGGTTGAGTTTGGGATACCATAAGAAGACTTCAGGAAGAAAAAAAAACTGGAACAGGATTAGAGAAACAAAGATGATCCTGGAATTAACACCTGAGTTTTATGAAGAGAATAAAACAGTTCCAGGGCGAAAAAAATAACTGAATGGGAATACAGTAGCATTCTTTAAAAATTGAAAGAATTTACATAAATAGAAACTAAAAATTGAAGTTCATTTACTCTTAAGTGCAGACATAGAAAACTGATTACAGTAGTGTTAATTCCAACAATATAAAAACCTGCCTTTCCAATGTAAAAGCACTTCAGCAGTGCAAATATTTATTGAGAGAGAGAGAGAGAGTAGAATATAGTCAAGAAGTGGCAACATAATCATAGGCTGTTTTAATTTAAATTTATTTTATGGGTAGGGGTTTCAACTTGATGATCTAAGTGACATTTTTCCCTTTCTGATTCTATTATTTAGTACCCTAAATAATACTGCTAAAAAATGGTACTTGGAAGATAGGTTGCCTCAGGGATGCCAATGTTGAAGAACAAATAAGAATAATTGTTTCCCTGATTTTGGACATATTACTAGTTTATATATCCTCCCTTTGAGCAACATCAATTAAACAAAGTCATTAAAAATACCGTAATTCTGCACTGGGTGGCAATACTTTTGTAGAGAAAGGAGAGAAAGTTCAGTTACAGTTTAATTTGCATTTGTCTTTCTTTTTCAGCCATATTATTAAGAAGTATAAATATATTAAGATTAAAAAAATCCCTCACCCAGTGAAAAAAGCAATAAACTAGACAATATTACAAGAATGGGTTTTGAATGCAAATGATTTAAATAAAAATGAATTAATTGGATTAGTCAATGGGGGCTGTGTCATTCCAAATTGAGATATACTTGTTTTATAGCTACATTTATTTCATCTGTTGGTGCTTCATGACTTGATGCTTGGGACATCAGCCAGTGAGTTTTGGATTGGGGGAAAAAAGAGGAAAATTGCATATTAAAACATTTTTATAAATGTTTGGGAACTATAGCATATAGAATAGTATGTACAGTATCATCCTGCCTAACGGCAATCCCATCATATTGCCGTTATTAAATGTATCAAGTGTATATGGAAAATCATTCATATTTGAACAACATATCAACTACTTTGCTGCACTTTACAGCTTGAAGGAGATTTCACCACTAGATCCAATAGAATAAGATTAGAACATGAACAGTAGAACAATCTATAGAATTTTAACAGCTTGTGCCTGATAATTGCACTTACCTGTTACAAAAGGCATCTTCCTTAGCAACTTAGTGTTTTTTACGGTCATTCAATCAGTGTTGTGCCAAAATAATACTATCGAGGAGAGGCTTTACAACACCACAGACAATACTGCTACCCTTCAAAAAGACCTTGACTCAGACCAACTCTCTTTATATTGTACTTAATCTCTGTGATCAAGAGAGAGCAACTGCGTTCTCTTTGCTGATGATGTAAAGCTATTCAACACCACAGACAATACTGCTACTCTTCAAAAGGACTTTGACTATATATCAGAATGGTCAAACAAATGGCAACTTCAAATCTCAACAAATAAATGCTCTGTCTTACATAGTGGCAAAAAAATAGAAAATAAAATACAGGTGGAATAGTCAAGGCCTTGTTGATGAATCCAAACTCTGTCAAGGATCTTGGAGTACTCATCTCTAATGATCTAAGTGCTAGAGCCCACTGTAACTGCATAGCCAAAAAGGTGTTCAGAGTTGTTAACTTAATCTTACATAGCTTTTTCTCTGGAAATATTACTAATAATTAGAACATATAAAAATCTTGCTAGACCGAATACTCGAATACAGCTTATCAATCTGGAACCCACATTACGTATCTATCTGATATTAACACAGTTGAGAAAGTCCAGAAATATTTCACAAGAAGAGTTCTCCACTCCTCTACTTGTTGGCAGAATACCTTATGGTAGTGGTCCCCAACCTTTTTTGTAGCAGAGACAGTTACGCAGAAACACTTTTTCAAGGACCGGCAAAATCAATTCTTCCCCAATAGTAAAGGGCTTCTTTACTATTTCTTTACTAAAAACATATTTATATATATTTTTTAATCACAATTATTCATTCTTTGTGGCCTGGTACAAAATGATCCATGGACCAGTTCCGATCCTTGGCCTGGTGGTTGGGGACCCCTGCCTTATGGCATCAGACTCGAAATTCTAGACCGAGAAACCTAGAACTATGCCGCCTTCAGTCCGATCTAAGTATAGTATATAAAATCATACATTGCAATGTCCTACCTGTCAGTACTTCAGCTTCAACCATAACAACACAAGAGCAAACAATAGATACAAATTGTAGGGTTAATCAAGGTTAATCGCACAAACTTGATTGCAGAAAATATGACTTCAGTGACAGAATGGTCATGTCTGTAATACTCTACCTGACTCTGTGGTTTCTTCCCCAAACTCCAAAAACTTTAACCTGACTGTCTACTATTGACCTCACCCCTTTCCTAAGAGGTCTGTAGGGCGTGCATAAGCGTACCAACGTGCCTACCATCCCTGTCCCTTTTTAAAAAAAATTTCTTATATGTATTCATGTATTCATAACTATGTTTTTACTTATACCTAGCCCTGCCAACTCTCACGGTTCTGCATGAGTCTCACGATTTTTTGTCATTTCTCACGGTCTCACGACAAGGCTCCTCACATCTCTACGCCAAATTTTAAAACACTTTTTTTTTAAATTGGGGGTCGTCTTATACGCGCATAAATCTGATTCTCACAAACAACATGACGCCACTTCTCAGATCACGCAATATCGATATTACCATACAGTCATATATACAATACAGCACATTTCTTTTACTCTGGGCGCCTCCATTTTGCTTTTCTACCACGTATATAACACACTCTGATTGGTTAGTTATTCACGTGACCGCTTTAGTGTTTGTGATCGTCACATGCAACTTTGTGTCCAGTTTCTCTGCATTTAGTAAAGTTCCGTAGTAAAATTCATTAAAATATACCCATGTCTGATGTTAAAGAAAAAGAATGGCACCTTGATGGCACCTTGTTCTAACATTTTGGCCATGAAGTTGGCTTATCCAGAAGAAATGACACCTTGCTATAAGTTTTCATCCGAATGATGACCTTTAGAATCATCAAAGAAAGCTGCATCTTCTTACAACAGGGAACACAAATAAAACATTTAAATAAACTGTTAATGACTTTCCCTCGATGAAAGGGGTTTGTTTAATCTTGATCGGGAAAAAAAATAGAATCTCCTATTTTTTATAGAATCTCCAGATTTTTTTTCATGGGTCTCCAGATTTTCCTTTATCAGGGATTGGCAGGTCTGTATACCTATTATCTTGTAAGCAATTGACAAAAACAAAAACACCTTTCAACAATGGTTGGGAGATGCTATGAAAACGTTATAAATCACTTGGAAGGAAATGGTCACAGAATTTTCATTACTGACCTTTTCCCCCTCTCTAATTGATGTAAATACAAAGTTATAGATAAATGCTCCTTTTTCAGTTTCATTCTATAGTGTTGTAAAAGTATGAAGTGAAAATCATGCAAATTTGTTTAAACATTAGTCTCTTCTTTTAATTTTCACTCATGCCTTTTTAGATACAGTTGAGTCTTTTTAGGCTCCTTGACCCTAAGAATTTCCAGTGATGAACTCTCTCTGTTCCTAGACAGTTTCAATGGACTGCCATGTGATTTAGAAACTCTTGTAATCTAAGAATGATGTCAGGGGAGGTGATATTTTAAAACATGATAAGATTTAAGCTGATTTTCAATCTGGATTTGGTTTGAGCAAAACAACTGGCTAACAGTGATTTTCTCCCTTCCCCAAGATTGGTAAATAAAATGAGAGCACAGTATTATTATTTCGAGCGGTTGCATGCTTTTGTTTCCCCCTAGCAGAATGGTAGCTCCCATTCAGAACTCTGTCTATTCACACACTGAGTTGTGTGGAAGACCTGCAGATAACGGAAAGAACTCCTTTACGTGCCACTTCACAGTATTCAAAACAAGGAGCTTTATTTACTTTCAGGCTCTGCTTCCTTCCCTGCTGTTCTTCTGCCTGCACAGACTACAAAATGGACAGGGTCTTACTGGGCTGGACCACTTTCCTGTGGATGACAGGTAAGGTGTTTTTTTTCCTTTCAATTTCATTGTTGATTAAGAACTTTTTGGATTGCAAATGAAGATTTTTGGATTTCTTTGCAGGCACGCTGTCTCCTTGATATTATATAAAGGTTCAAGCAGTTAGAGGCACAGAGAGCAAGATGCTGAGCAAATAGAAAACAGTGTATTTGACATACAATCTTGTTTCATATATCAATAATACACACATTTCTTCATGACATAACTACTTAAGGGAATTTTTCCCCCTTTTCTGAACCTCCCCTCTTGATTTGATTCAGTGAGACTTAATCTGGGAATAAGTTGGCACAATATTTAGTGTGATGAAGAACATAAATTACTGAAATATTTTTCTTTTCCTAAGGGTGCCATCTCTGGAATTTCTTTGTAGTTGATTCCATGCAAAGAAATATATTTTGTAAATCTACAGAGAATTAGGAGAGTTAGCATGATAAGAGCAGGCTGAAGATTCTTTGAGCTCTAAGAGAGGAAACAGTTTCCCGCACAAATGTCTTAATTTGCAAAGCAATCATTGTTACCTCTTTTGTCCATACACCACAAATACAATTAATACTCTCTATTATCTCATAAGCATTGAATAATCTGCAGATTATAAATATATAATAAGTAGCCTTTTCAGCAGAAGGACAAAATCATTTTTAGATCATCCTTTAAAAAGATCACTTCTATAGTCTAGCACGATTTGAAATGGAAAGTAAGGGTTGGTAATTAGGAATGGTGAACATTTCAAATAATATCAACCAATCAACCTTCCAATTAATTGCCTTAGTCTGCAATTGTCTTAAGAGATGGAAAATTTGAGGGGACTAATAAGCTTTCAGAAAGTTTACTGCCCATTATAGTTTTCATCCCTATTTGGATTACAGCTTGCTTGCATAGGAAAGTTGCTATTTCTTTCTAATTATCAAAAATGTCTAATACCCTGAAGATCCCAGATTATCTATGCATCCTTCTATTTTATGGAACCTATATAAATAACTATTCTTGTTTTTAAAGCAGCTTCACTTGCCTCCCAGAGCCACAATACTCGGTCATTGAACCATTCTGTTTCCAGATTGCTTGAAACTGTAGTGTGCTGATGGAAGCCAGGAAGCCCCGTACTTGTGTTTTCTAACACAACAGTGGTTTAATTTAGAGAGGTTAAGGAGTGTTACATTAAGGCGAGCAAATAATAGCCTACTTGAAGCAATCTAGGTAACTCTAGGCAACACAAACTAATTCTTGGTGTTATTGTACAATAGGAAGATGTGATTAGAGACAGGGGTCATGCAATACCCATTTGCTGACACAGGCATAATGATGGCATCTTGGTGAGTTTTTTTGCCCCTAATTCTTCTCAAGGACATATCCAAGTTTGTTGTCTGCTAACTGAAATGATGTCTTGCAATAGATAACTTGTACATAAAAAAAAATGGAGGGAGGGATCACATAAAGTACATGAGGGTAATCCTAAAAAAAGAAAATGATTAAGCTACTCCAGCATTGTGTAATATGCCTTTATTAGTTGATTTGACTGTTTCGATTGTTTGAAAGTATATATTCCATTATTTTCTTATAAAACTGCTACTTTTCTTTTACTGCTCAGGATTCCCTCAGAAAACATGCCACCGAGTTTTGCGTTTACCAAATCTGTTTTACTGTATAGAATTATATACATGACAGTGTACATTGACTTTCACTCTATGTAAAATAATCTCATTATCTTTACACAACAATGTATACAATTTAGCAGGAGTACTTTCAGAAATCATAAAATTATGTAAAAATGATGTCTGAAGATGCCCTGAAGTAATTCTGTTTCTGAAGAAGGGGAAAATAAATCTTTAGGTTCCCTGTTAGATTGACGCTTCTATGAGCAGAATGTCATCTAGTCATTTCTACAAGGAGTGGTGAAAAAATATTACTTTGTATCTAAGTATAGTAGAGAAGATTCTAGGAAGCTGCCAGTACTGAAATATTGAAGTTATATAAATGGTTTGGGTTTATAGAGGTATATATAGGATACAAGAACATATATGAACCAAGGATTTTTAGGATAAAGTAATCTGAAAAAGATTATTGTTGCTAGTATCTCTGAATAAATCAAGAAAAAAAAATAGGATTGGCAGTTAGGTCTGGTAAAGGTCTGTCATTCATTCATTATTTATTTCCTCAATTTATATGATTTTCCACTATTGCTTAATTAAAATTATATGCTGCCCATCTCCCTCCATAAAGTGATTCTGTCAACTTAGTTAACTAATTGTAAGGGTTAAACTAGGAGTGGGATTCTACTGGTTTGGACCAGTTCTATAGAACCGGTTGTTATGATTTTGCACGGTTTGGAGAACCAGCAAATTGTGCCCCTGGCTGGCCCTGCCCCTCTCCACCCAGCCCTTCCCTCTTTTCTCAATCCTGTGTGATATCGCTCCAAGAATGGAATGGGAGGGATGCTGCTGCAGCAAAAAAGCCATGCCCACCCAGTCACATGACCACGCCCACCTAGCCATGCCCACAGAACCAATTGTTAAAAAATTTGAATCACACCCCTTGTTAAAACTATGCTAAAACAAAATGGTAACATAATAACTTAATAAGGTAAAACATACTGTGGAAGAGGATCAAACAAAGGACTCATACAGCTCATTCATCTAATTTCCTGGACTAGCATCCGAGAGAAGAAATGTCTTCAGGGTATTCTTGAGAGCTGGTAAAATAGTTGTATTTGTGGGGTGGGGAGATTGTTCCACAGGGAAGGGTTTATTACAGAGAAAGCATTGTTTAATTGATATATGTCAGCCTTGCCAGGATGTATATGGGAAGCAGAGACAATTGGAGACCTATGATTCCATAAATAACCATATAGTATGCCAGGAAGAACTTCATAGGCAACTACTATCACCTTGAATTGTACTTGGAAGTGTCAACCAGTACAATTCATGTAATAATAGAGTGATATGGGTGCACTAAAATGTGATCATAATCGTTGTGTTGCCATATTATGAACACACTATAGTTTCAGGGTGTTCTTCAAATGAGGGTTACTGATTGTAAGATTGTACAGGGTAGTTATAACACAAGTAAACAATTTTTCCCCTATTTTAAATCTCCTTCCAATCACTTTAATCAGGGGAATGCTAGTATTCGTCCTCTGAGAGAGGGAGAAATTATGCCTGTTAAGTTTCTCCATGCACAATTTTGTATAACTCAGTTATATCACTCCGATCATTTGCGTTTTTTTGAGCCCTTGATGATTTTAGATTCCATTTTCCTAATTCTTCTATATCCCTTTTTAAATATAATGACTAGAACCAAATACAGTATTGGAAATATAGTTAATATAGATTGAAATATAAACATATTATAATGCTGGCAATTTCATTTCCAGTTTCATTCCAATTGATTCCATAGCATGGATGTGTCATTTCTCATAACTGGATGAGTTGATTCTTCATTGAGTATCCACTTTGACATTAAGGTCTATTTCCTGTTAGTTATAGACAGCTTAGAACACAATCTGGTATATGTGATGTTTGTTTCTTTTCCATCTTCCTTATGTATCACTTTGTATGTATTTAAACTGATAATTGTTTGCCACTTGGGTGACCATGCACCCAGTTTAAAATACTTTACAATTATATGATTAACTGCAAACTTGACCAGCTTCACTTCTTATTTTTAATTTCCTTCTGATTCCTAAACAAATTAAAAAGAATTAGCTCCAACATAAATGCTTTACTTCATTTCATTTCTTTCTTTTGAGAAAATTGTTCATTTTTCTTCTCTTTGCTTTTTTAAAAAAAACAATTAGCAGTCCATAAACGGGCCTGTTATTCCATGATATATAGTTTTGATGAAGAACTTAGTCAGAAACTCTTTGAAAGTCCAAGAGTACAATTTCAACAGAATCACTTCTATCCATGTGGTATTCAAAGAATAATTTACATTCAGAGGTGAAAAATTTTTAGTATTATAATCCAGTGAATTTTTAGCACGAGCCAAAAAATGAGGCCCAAGAATAAATGAAAAGTGGATAGTACATAATCAGAATATCTTGTCCATACAGCCTAGTGCCACAAACAGCATCATATCCTATTCAGTAAGACACAAAGCTACTGGCTTGTATGCAGGGGTGGGATTCTATCAGTTCACACCTATTCGCTAGAACAGGTTGTTAACATTCTAAGCAGTTCAGAGAACTGATTGTTAGAAGAAATTACTGGCCTAATCCTGTAAGGAAGGCAGGNCTTATTATATTCTTGGCAGGACTAGACTTCCTGTCTCAGGAACTTCTCTGGAGTTTTTTTCCCCTCCTTTGCTGGTACTTTGCTTGTGTGGAGTGACCATTCAAAGTTACAATGGCACTGAAAAAAGTGGCATGTGACCATTTTTCACGCTTACGACTGTTGAAGCATCCCCACAGTCACAAGAGGCCAGGCGAGGAGATGCATGCCTTGATGTGAGTGATATTGAGTTGGCCACGCCCAGCCACATGACCACCAAGCCATGCCCACCACCTAAGCCCTATACACAGAACAGGTTGTTAAAAAATTTGAATTCCACCCCTGCTTCTATGGGTGGTTGAAAATGTTCTCTCAAGTTACTTATATGCATGTAATAGAAGTACAGACCACGCGCTTATGGAGAAAATGCTTGGATGAAGAATAAGACTTATAACATTATTTTTGCCAGTGTCTTTAACTGTGTGGGAGTTTTTTTGTTTTCCGTCAAAGATATTTAGAACTTGGAAGCAAACTGAAGGAATAAAAGGGGCTTCACCTGTTTTCTGTGACTGTTTGTTTTGTATTCCACCCTGGGTCATCACAGCTATATATAAATGTCTTATAAAATAAGTCACATATTCTAGACTGTATTCAGAATTTTATTCAAGATGTCTTAGAGTAAGCCAAATTTGTTTGGCCCTGCTCATATTATAATTCTGGCAACAGCAGTTCATTTTGGTCAAATTGCAGTATATTTAGGTTACCTACTTCTTTTTTAGTGCCAATGAGACATATTTTGAATTCTCTTGACACTGGTGTCTTTATTGTCTTAAATTTTCTTGGTATAATTACTTATTTCAAATGTTTATTTGAATCTTAGCACAATGGGAAGATAATTTTTCTATCCACCTGCCTATGGCATCTGTCAAATGTTTCCTCCCCTTTCCTCCCCATGCCATGATGCTACAATCTGTTTGTATATTTCTTTTATGGTTTCTTTATCAGTTTTAAAAGGAAAGATTGGAAATAAAATATAAGTGAAGCTGAAAATAAATTCCTGAAATTAGATTTTTGTGATAGAAACCTCTTTTAATACTCTGATACTGGGGTAGCGATTAAATGGATGTTCAAATATAATACATCAACATAGTTGCCATGAAATGTTAGCTATTCATATTCTATGGATTTGGCGAACATAGTGCCTTCAATATATGAAGTAACATGTAGCCATTGTCATTACCAGTTGATAACTAGTTTAAAATTAATGAAGCATAGAGATTTGTTTGAGGCAACTCAGAATTAAGATCAGTCACATTTTGCTTCAAATTAAATGTCAAGTAATGGTTAACTCAAAAGGAAATCTAACTCATAGATATGACTCGATAAGCCACTGTTATTTATGGTAGACAAAACAGCAGATTACCATTTTCTAGCATTAAAATTCCGTTATCTTGCTATCCATGTTCTTTTGGCACAGTTCCTTCTTACATCACAGCTAGATTATAAGTCTTAGAAAGCAGCCCTCTCCCATTTATCATTCGGGAATGGGCATAATACTAAATAGATGATATATACCTTACAAGTTGGTAACATTTATGGTTTTGCTTTGTAGCTGTGACTGAAGCAGTGCATGTTATGGTGCCCGAGAAGAAACAGGTAGCAATGCTCTTTCAACCAGTTGTGCTTCGATGCCGGTTTTCAACTTCTTCAACACAGCCAGCTGTGGTGCAATGGAAATTCAAATCCTATTGCCAAGATCGCATGGGAGAAGCTCTGGGAGTTGTCTCTGCAGGGATCCAGGCAATAAACAAGAGGAATTTGGAATGGGATCCGTATTTGGATTGTGTGGATAGTAGGAGAACAGTCCGCATTGTGGCATCCAAACAGGGCTCGGTGGTCACGACAGGAGAGTTCTACAAAGGAAGAGACGTCTCCATTGTCCGTGGTAATTCAAATCTGCTTATCATTTTATTATGACTGAAGTTTTTCTTTGCCTGTTATGGACAGTAGCATATAAAATGAGAATATTATATTATGTTATGAATAGTACAGTACATCATGATATGAACAATACAGTATATTATGAATAGTCGCATATAAAATAAGTAGCATGCAAAATCAGTAGCTTATAAAATGAAAGCCAGTTTGGTCTAGTGGTTAAGGCACCAGGCTAGAAAGCAGAAGACCATGACTTCAAGTCCTGACTTAGCCATGAAAACCAGCTAAGTGACTTTGGCACAGTCACTCCCTCAGTCCAATCCAGCTCAGAAGGTTACTGTGAGGAAAACAGGTGGAAGAAGGTGTCTTGGATATGTTCACCACCTTATTTGTAAAAATAATAAAGGCAGAAACAAGTGAATAAATAAAAATTATATTTTATTTTTAGAGTTTAGTATAACATTTTAATTATAGTTTATTATAAATATTTAATAGCACTCTTCATGCATCCTGTAAATTTACATTTAAAGTATCTACATATTTAAAGCATTAAAATGAACAGGACAATTGCAAATGGTGGCATTGTAGCTATATTTTAAGAAATGGGCAATAATTATCAAAAATAAATAATTCTTAAAAACATTATAAACTAAAAAAGATATTTTACTCATCAAAAAGTAAACACAATAAATACTAGGCATATCTTTGGGGAGAGCATGACAGAATTGTGGATGTTATCATTGAGAAGAATGACATACAAATAGTTAATTTCTTTCCTGAATAGAAAACAGCTTTACTAGCTTTAACAGCTAAACAGCTGTATTATCATGCAGTTAAGAATAAAAAATTGAAAAGTTGTTTCAATGAGTCAATATTATTATATACTTTACATAAATCTGGTATAGAATATCTTTCGTTTGTGTCCACAAGCTCTTTAATTTTTTTCAGATTTTCTTGTTTAATTTTGGGTTTCTTCTTTATAAGGTGTAAAAGTAGTAATATCTAAAATAAACTTTAAAGACATTCCAAATGAGGAATATATTTGCAAACTTCTGTTGAATCTATTTAATAAAAACAATCAAGCCATATTACATTTGTATGCAATGAATGCAGATAAATGGTAGGATCAGTTCATTGAACTGAAAAATCAGAGTTCAGTTTGCCCTTCAATAAACTAGTGAGCATTTTGGGAGTTCTTTATCATAAGAGATTATGTTGCTTGGAATACATGTTGTCTTTAACTTTTCATGGGAAAGGATAAGGATAACTTTGCCACAGGCTTCCTTTAGTAAAGTTTAGCTATCAGAATAGAATTATACTGCCTTCAAAGGGGTTTAAAGCATCCTCTCATGCAGAATTCAACCACTAAAATTTTGTGTAATTTATCTAGATCAGGTGTGTCAAACTCGATTTCATTGAGGACTGCATCAGGGTTGTGTTTGACCTTGGAGGGGCAGGGAGGCAGGGGTGGCCATGGAAGGCGTGACATGGAATTCGTATCGAGGGCACCTGTGGTGGCCAAATGTTAACGCAGAACTTCCCTGAGACCCTCCCTCATTCTCATTATAAGCTCCCTCCCTCCCTTCCTTCCCTCTCTCCCTCCCTCCTCTTCTTTTTTCCTACCCTTTTCATTCTTTTTTCTTCCTCTTACCCCTCTTTCCTTATTTTTCCTTCCTTGCTGTTTTCCCATCTTCCCATCTTTTTTCTTTTTCTTTGTCTTGCCTCTTTTCCTTTCTCCTTTCCTGTCCCTCTTGCATGCTCAAATGCAAAAGGGGAAACATTTATCCTTTTGTTTTGTTTTTAATTTGTTTTGATAGCCCTCTGCCAGCAAAAACAGAGCCCTCAGGGAGGGCATGCGCAGCTTCCCGTGCCCCATTCTTGCTGGCAGAAGGCAGCAGGAGGCCGTTGCCACCAAAAATGGGGTTTGGAGGGGCCATGCCCGTCCCGAGCTCTGTTTTCCCTAGCAGAGACATCGTGGACTGGCCCTTTGCTGTTTACAGGGCGGTCCCGTGGGCCAGATCTAAGCACCTCATGGGCTGAATCTGGGTCCTGGGCCTGAGTTTGACACTCCAGATCTAGATAGAGCTATGTCTTATAATTCTTAAAGATTTATTGACTTCCTTTTTGTTACTAGCCCCAGTTGATTATGCTGATTTTCTCCTTTAAATTTTCTAACAATTTGGCAATGAAATAACCTAAAAACACACTTCCCTTCATTTTGTCCTTCATTGCATTAAGATATTCAGAGGAGATCCTTCAGTGTAAGATTTCATTATGCATGTTGAAAGAAATCCGCTTGTTTGGGTATTGCTCAGGCTTTGAATGCTTTCTGAAGGAGGTACTTTTGTTGCCAATAATTTTCCTTTCCTAGATTTATAAAATGTTTTAAATTGAGCCACTTTGTTTCCTGATCCGATAATAGTACACTAATGCTCTTATTCTGTAATTTCCTGTTGTTATAGCACAACACTTGTGTGTTAAAGGTTGAAATGTCCTCACCCTGAAACACACACACACACACACACAGAGGAAATGTTTCATTTACTCTCACCAAAGTATTTCTATATTGGAACAAGCTGTTCCAATCTTACCAGAAGTATCCCACCCTGAAACAGGCTGTTCTGATGATGGAATGATTTTCAGTGTGAGATTTTAGGGTTGGAAAATTCCAGTCTTGTCATATTTAGCAGACCTCTACTTGAATAAAGTGATCTTTTGACAAGCAAAGTCAATGGGGAAGCCAGATTAATTTAACAACTGTGTTACTAATTTAACTAATTTGTTAAGTGATTCACTTAACAATGTTGCAAGAAAAGTTGTAGAATGGGGCAAAACTCACTTAACAAATTTCTCAGTTAGCAACATAAATTCTGGGCTCAATTGTGATCGTAAGACGAGGATTACCTATACTGTTACTCTCAAGCTGCTCATGTATTTTCTGATGCAATATTATAAAATAAATCCTTGTGGTTTAGCAAAATAATTTAAACTTTTTGTAATGTTTTATTAAAGGTTTAAAAAATAAACTTGTAGTACTTTACTCCCCTCATCTCTTAACATCTGTATATCATATTGATTTATTGGTAACAATAAATCCATGGGATCACGGTGACTTACGTGGTAAGATGCTGGACCTGTGCACCTCTGAGGTCGGCAGCTCAATTCCCGTGAGTGAATAAACCACATAGGTACAAGAAAGGAGCCTCCGATTGCTTACCGGCATTCAGGCGTTCTGCAGGTAAAGGTAACACCGCCTGAAAAAATTCCTTTCACTAAGGCGCTCAGCCACCTTGGTGATCCGTGGCTAACACGTACCATAGTCTTAAAAAAAATGGTAACAAACATCTAGAAAAACTAATTGTATTTTTAAAAGATTTAATCAGTTCTAGTATTTTGGTGTCTCAGAAGCTGAAAATGTTATGGATACAAAGAATGTTGTCAGCTATAAGTGTTTTAGCTATAAATATTGCCATTGGGTTACATCTGATAAATATTTGTTCCTTTATACAAAAAAAGCTAATAGCATGAGAAAGGAGAAAAAGTAAAAGAAAAAAAATACAATCTAGCAACAGTTATAAGTACAATTATCAATTTACCTCTATGGGTACCACACACAGAAGGTTTCTTTCTGCATGGTAGTGCTCACTTAATGATTGGGTGCTTAGCAACTGTTTGAAGTTACAATGGACCTTCCTATAAGAAAGAAATTGATCTTTCTTATTTTATAAAGTTCTCTCCAAAATTCTTTATTTTCCAAAATCTTGAAAGAAAGCCCAACTCAAATTGTCAAGGGCCTTCTCTGCATTTAAGAAAATCAATGCAGCTTGTTTTTCATTATGTTGCTTCAAATATTCCAATATGTCCAAAACATTTCTAACATTGTTATTTACTTTTTCCATTAGATAAAACCCGACATTGATCCTTGTTAATAACTTCTTGCTAAAATGGTTGTGAACAATTAAAATGACTATTTAATAGCACTTAGATTTATATACAGCTTCATAGAGCTTTACTGCCCTCTCTAAACGATTTACAGAGTTAGCACATTACTCCTGACAATCTGGCTCCTCATTTTACTGACTTGGAAGGATGGAAGGCTGAGTCAACCTTGAGCCATTCAGAATTGAACTCCTGGAGTTATCAGTGAGCTAGCCTGCAGTACTTCATTCTAACTACTGCGCCACCATGGCTGTCAGCCTAAAAGTTTTTGGGAAGCCAAATAATTAAAAAAACTTGTGAGACAGTCCCAGGTTCAAAAACCTTAATTCCCTTGCTCTCTGAAGAGACCTTGATTTTTCCAGTAGTATTTTTAATGAATTAAATTTCATCACTCCAGATAAAAAAAATAATTTGTCAGTAAGACTTAGATTTCAGGTATATATATATATATCTCTTTCTTTGATTCTTGCTTGTTTTATATTTTCTGTTAGATGCAGACCTCCACATTGGAAAATTGATGTGGGGAGACAGTGGATTGTATTACTGCCTCGTCATCACACCTGATGATGTAGAAGGCAAGAATGAGGAATCAGTGGAGCTACTTGTTTTGGGTGAGTTTTCTTCCCTACGTATATCTTATATAAATGCATTTTTATTCAATAAATATAAAGAACAATTCTTGTAAATTTGCATGAGTCTCATTCATGGATTCTGCACTTTGATTGCTTTTTGTTCCTGAATAAGACTGATGTAAGATGAGGTGAGAAATACTGTTTCACAGTCACTTTGAACTAATTTAACACTACTGCAGTATAATAACTGGCATATAAAGGTAATTTTTAAAAAAGATTAAGCACTAGATGATCAAATTAAAAGAATGCCAGAGGAAATGTATATTTTAATGTACAGATATAAAATTTAAAATATAGCAATTTTTTAAAAAAAAGTTATTGATTTTCAATAAACAAACATACACAAACAAAACACAAAACATAAAAACTTAAAACTACTTTTTGGAAAGTGGCTTAGTCCCGGGTTACATCTTTTTGTACAGACATAAATTCGAATTCGTGCTCACTTTTTATCCCATTTCATATCTTATATTTACCTCAACATTTTCTATATAGTTTCTCCCTCTTTTCACTCCTCTTCAATTCTATTTATTTATTTCATCTCAGATTTAAATCATTATGCGTATATCTTTTGTCTGTTCTATTTCAATTTTCTATTATCTTTTCTCATTAAACACAAAATTTCTCCTGTAATCACTTGATTGAAGTATGACGCCTTTAAATCTTTCCCTAAGTTTAACACTTAAAATAATATATACTTTTCACAGTCTGATTCTGCTTAGTACATTCTAAAGCTACATAACTATATTATAAAATAAAAAGAGTATATAGTTTATAATATAATTAAAACAATAATCCACAGCAAATTAAGCTCTATTATTAAATCCAGTTTTCTACATTATTTCAAATATAAATACAACAATACGAATCTTATGTACTTTTGCAGACTCTCTTTTTTAATCATATTTTTACCCATTGTCTCTGAATAAATCTTGTTCTTTATATCTTGTTTTAAACCTTGCTAACTTCTCTTCTTTTTCCCTTCCTTTCTTCTCCAATCCTGTCTTTTTTACCTGCCTTGTCTCTTAATCTCCACCTTCTTAATCTCCACCTTCTTCTGTATTCCTCTTTTCTGTTGCTTTCTGACATTGTATCTGATTTTTCCACCTTATTTTTTCCCTTTTTTGATTGTTTTTTTAAGTCTCAAATTCTCCATTCTCTTCCCCTCTTTCCTTTTCTTCTAACAGCTAAAGTTGTCTTTAGCTGTAGTCTTCTTGTTCTTGTTAGTTTCTCGGTAAGTAAAAATTGCAATTTCTAAAAATTTAAAAACAGATCCAGAAGAACCCTTCCCTTCTTGTTCCTCTTCTTTTAGCTTTTTAAATTCAATTTTCAGTTCATCACAAGTAGTGCCATTGTGAAAGTTTTTTTTAGACAACCCAAATGTTTTTTAATCTTTCAAATAATGATTTCCAAAAGTCCCAAAGTCACCAAGCAATCGCAAATACACACAGACTGTTTCATTTAGCACTTTTCTTCTTTTATACTTTCTCTTCCTGGGGTTATAGTTCAGTTACAAAGCTCCAATTAAAATAAAGTCTTTTAGAAGTCTTGTTGCAGTTTAGCTCTGATCTTATAAATTCCAAAGCAGCTTTCCAACAAAATCTTAATATCTTTTCTCTCCCTTCCCACTTATAGCAAAAAAGAGTTTTTTTGTTTTTTTCCCCCTAATGCTCAGAAATCTTTATTGTCCCCTTGGCTTTAATTTTCCAATTTAATTACTACTGATGCCAAAACGGGTTTTTCCGATTTCTCCATTCATTTGCTATCACCGTAAGGAAGGAGAGTGAGAAAAAACAAACTTTCCCTTTTTACTTTCATTCTCCGCTTTTTCTGTCTTCATTGGGAATGATGTATCTTTCATGAAACTTAAATTCCAGGGTATTTAAATGTTACTTATTATCCCGGTTAGCCAGAAACTTTCACTTTTTCAGCTTCCTCCTGCACATTCTTATCTGGATGAAAGCTTCTTTGTGGCGGCCATTGCTGACCGCCGCTCCATCGCTTTTGGAAAAGGAGTTAAGCCAGCTGAGGAGGGGTATTGTGATTACCCCGGACCCCTGCTGGATCTCCCCTATCTTCAGTTACCTCTAGGGGGAACTTTAGCCCCCAAATCCAGCTGGATCGGGGCACTCCAGCGGCGAGCGCAGCAGAAACCACGCACAATCACAGATTCCTGCCGCCGCCGAAGCATTGCAAACCGGAACTCCAAAATATAGCAAATTTTGTATTGCCTTCAAAATGTTTGAATCACTGTTTTAAAAGATAATAGTAATATATTCCAACATATAAGCCGTTGTTTTAAGAAAAAATTGGCAATCAAGTCAAAACAAATAAATCTGAAAATTTGGGGACAGTATAAATAGATTGGCCCAGTATCAGATTGTCTTATTTTTCAATGTAGAATTTAACCTTGTTATATAAATAATATCAGAAAGCACCCAGAGACCAGGTGATACTTTGTCAATATGTGTATCCAAGTGTGATGGTGCTTGATTTGTTCCTGAATGCAGATTGACAGATTTTACAGGCCAGCCACTGGTTCTGCCCATTACTAATCAGCCATGGTAAACATCAGTTTAAACAAATTCTTTTGAGAAATCATAAACAGAGCAACAAACAGTTTTTTATTATATAAAATTTAATAAACTTATTTCGCTAATTTGTACCTTGACACTTATTACTGATCTTTGATATATTATCCTTTATTTATATTATTGATATCTTATTCCTAAACACCTTATAACAATTTTGTTGCCTTCTATTGCTTGAGCTTAAGTCAAAATCTCCAGCGATCATTTAACTGCCTTCAAACTGGCTTCTTTTGCTGTCATCTGTTGTTCTAAATTGCTGCTGAAGGATTGACTTGGTAGTTGCTCAGTGTATACTGGCAGTGAGAAAAAGAAGGTACTTTACCAGCAGCCAGCTGGCTGAACCTTTTCAGCATTTCTGCTAGAGTAGTGAAGCTTCTGGGCTGTGCTTCTCCTTTCAACTTGTCTGCTGCTGGTTTCTGAAGTCCAAGCTTGCTCCTTCTCTGTCATCAGTTGCCAGTTGAAGCTGATGGCTCCACTTCCTCAGCTGAAAATTCATTCCTTGACTTCCCACACAATATAAATATTTTTCCAAATGCAGTTACAAACCCACACTCTGGAGCTCGCAGCTTTCCTTTTATAATTGAAGTCCAGATGTGGTGCAATGCTCTTCAGTTTGTGCTGGTCACTGCAAGGCTTTCTTTCCACAGGATTGAAAGATGTTTTTCTGCTCATGGGGAAAGTCCTTTAATTTCATGACAGAAGCAGACTTTTGGGGTCTGAATCTTTCTGCTGTTTCCATAATTCATGAAAAAATAACAACCAATGTGATTTTACTGAACTTCCAAAAGCTTTTTTTTTTAAATAGCGGCAACAAATGCTATATGTTTTATAAATAGTAAAAGCAAATAAATGAAAACAGTCAATATGAAGAGAAAGATTATAAACAAATTACAGTTGGGGGATTGCATGTCAAGCCCAACAGCATAGCATCAGCCCTGAAGCAGCCACAAGTTTCCCAAATTTCATTCTTCCAGGAGCATGGCTTTTGACTTTTGGATACATTCCTTGGTTCAAAAAGGTTGCCCTACAATTTTGACCACTTAAAGATCCTGATGAGTTTTATCGCATATAGAGAACCATATAGCAATATTTTGTTCAAGTTCTTAGTATTTTTTCTCCAATAATCTAAAAAAGAAAAATCAAGCACTAAGAAATTATCAATTATTTAATTTTTAGAACTTCCTTGAACATTTTGACTCAACCAAACATTAATGAATTGCAACAAAATGCTGAATATAAAAAGTATATTAAAATTCTAAGAATATTATCATGAAAGGCTATTGTTTTCTGCTAAATGTACAAAAGGATGAACACTTCCAATAAATCCTGCAACATCCTCAGGCTTTGTTCCTCTCTGGATTAAAGTGGAAAAAAAATAGTTTTAATTATTTAAGAAAAAAAATCTCCAGGATATCCAAAATCACTGGATGATGAACTCTTGTTATATTAAACACTATAATCATAGGAGTAATCAAATATATAGTTATTTAGTTCTTTTCTAGCTTGTAGTGGTAAAAATAAGTACTTTAAAATGGTCATTTGCGCATACATTGGCTTTCATATTTTAAAAAATGTAAGAATCAAAACAGTAAAAAGAATTACTCTTGCAAATGTTTCAGTTTGTTTCTTGTAAAAAAAAATAGAAAAACATTTATTTAAACAGAATAAAGATTATTGGAATATTAGTCTTTTCTTAAATGCGTACAAATTTTGTTTGAAGAACTACAAATATTGGTGTTCGTTTTTTTGAGAAACTGTGTTACAAACTAAAAAACATTAAAGATTTAAAATTATTTCATTATGATTGCTTAGTGAGACACAATACAAATACAGATAGTCCTCGTCT
The DNA here is from genome assembly GCA_004320025.1 of Laticauda laticaudata. Taxonomy (NCBI): domain Eukaryota; kingdom Metazoa; phylum Chordata; class Lepidosauria; order Squamata; family Elapidae; genus Laticauda; species Laticauda laticaudata. The sequence continues at coordinate 37,708 of BHFT01018369.1, forward strand.
TATGACTATGATTAAGCCCTAAATCTCTTTTAATATGTGAGATATTTGTGGAGTTAATTTTGCCCCATTTTACAACCTTGCTTTGCCACAGTTGTTAAGTAAATCACTGGAGTTTTAAGTTAGCCACATGGTTGTTAAGTGAATGTGGCTTCTCCATTGACTTTGCTTGTCACAAAGGTTGATCACATGATTCCTGGACACTGCAATTCTCATAAATATCAGCAAGGCATCTGAGTTTTGAACATGTGATCATAGAGATGCTGCAACAGTCATAAGTGTGATAAATGGTCAAAAGTCACTTTTTGCATTGTAATTTTGAATGGTCACTAAATGAATTGTTGTAAGTCAAGGACTACCTATCAGTAATCATTGTGCTCCCAACAATCTGTGCAATAGTTTCTGATTTCAAAAATAATATTTTGATATACCTGGCACAAATGAGAGGAACAAACTTAATTTTTGAATAAGTAATATATATGATCTTCATAGAAAACTTCAATAAGAAATATATACATGTAGTATTTGTTTCTATATGTTTTTGAATTAAAACACTGCATCATGAAAATGAATTACAGGTGAAATTAAAACTTGTATAATCAAGTTATAAAGTAATATTAGGGGAATTCTAGAACATTAGATGATATGATTTAAACAGTTGTTCATTTAGCCACCTATTACAATTCAGTATACATTTGCTGCTAAGGAGTAAGTGTAAAAACCTCCTATTACTATTATCCTTAAATTTTTTGAGTGCTAAAATAATGCCATTTCTTTGCAGCTAATGCCTTGCCTCACGAGGAGAAATGTTCTTTCAATTTGCCTTATTAATTGGAGTGATGATTAATTTTTATAATTTATTTCTCTGAAAGTTTCAGTTGCTTATATTGTATTCAAAAATATTACTAACTTTCTAAGATAGTGAAACAACATGATTTCTGAACTGTAAGATTCATAAAAAGTCAGTAAAATAGATAGAAAACTTTTTTTTTTTCTCTTATGGTATCTGGCATAATGTTTAGAATATAAGCAAGTCCTATGTAGAATGAATGTGGTTTGGTGAATTCAGAGAGATATAATCTGTTGTGTCCATAGTAAGAAACTAGAGATACTTCTATTGGCAGAATATAGAAGGAATTATATAATAATTAATTATGAGTTCTGTATACATATGTGTACATGGAGGAAATGTATTTTAAATCCTGTCAGTTTTAAATATTCAGCATAAAATTACATGCTATACAATATAATGTGAAATGAATAGATTACTTAAGCTATGACTGTCTAAATAAATTGAAAACTCTTCATGAATAGATTACTTAAGCTATGCCAGTCTAAATAAATTATTCTGATTTTATGTTATTTTGCTGAAAAACTTCCAGTAGTGTGTTTTGCAGTAATTAAGACAGATGTTATCTTTGAAATGCATGGGATGCTGACATTTGGGATTCAGTCCATTATTATTCTGAATCATAGATTAGCAGCTGGCATTTCGGTTCTCCTTGGAGATAGCTGCCGGCCTCTTCTCCAATATTCAATGCAGAAATGTTCTTTTGAGATTACTTTCACAACAAGCTTCCTGAGGATCTCACTGTGGTCAATCACATATAGCTGCAGGCCAATTTTTAGAACAATTTATTATACATTCAAAGACCCTTTTTTCTTTCCTCTAAGTACCTGGTACCAAAGAGGATATTAAGGACTATTAACTTGCTGAAATACCCAACATTAGTTTGAAAGCCAAGAAAAAAAAATCCCCTAGAATGGTACCCAAATTTCCCAGATCTGCAAAAATATCAACATAAATAGCTTGATGGAAAGATTAGCTGATACTGAAGAGTTGTCCATGGGTCCACAGTAAAGCATTGATTATATCGCAGTGATCTTTATCAGAAAGTTGTTGGAAAAAAACCTTCATCAGAAAAGAATTAAAAAAACCTTTGATAAGCCTGAAACAATTGGGAACAATGTTTTTTGGAGTGATGAAACCGAAATTATTTCATCATGATTAGAAAAGATATATTTGGAGAAAAAAAGGATGAAGCATTTAAAGACGAGAACATCCTGTTAAGCATGGGGGTGGCTCTATTAATGGCACCGAGTGGCATAGGAAATACTTGTGTGGGTGGACAGAAGAATGGATTCCATTTAATATCAATACATCCTAGAAGCTAATGTCCTATAATCAGAGAAAAAAAATGAAGCTAAAAGGTTTGTAATGACCTTTAAAGTTCCTAGATTTGGATTTTATTGAGAATCTATGGGAATATCTTAAACGTGAAGTGTGTACAAGGAGACATAAGATTATTTCTAAGGTAGAAAATTTTTATAAGAAAATGGAGTGGGTGAATTCAACAGCAACAATAATCTGCTACCTACCCACAGGAAACATTTGGAAACTATTATTTCTACCAAAAGAGAATTTACAAAATACTAACTGAAAATGAATCTAAACTTGCAACTGCCATATTCACCTGCTATAATTACACGTTATTTCAAATATGTAAAAACTTCACATAAATACCCTGTTTCTCCAACAATATGGCCTCCCCCAATAGGAAGTCCAAGCATGTTTTATAGGCATGAAATGAAATTAAGCCCCTCCCCCCAAATTAAGGCCTATATTAAAACCTATGAAATGGGGGGGGGAATGATGGGGGGGTTGCCGTTAGGAAGTACTTTTGTTGCACACCCGGATATGGTGCTGCCTGCATTGACCCCGATATGAAGTGCCCCACCAACGCCGAGGTCAACATCCAAGCTGTCACCATCCGCCTGAAGATGCAAGGGGGGAATTAAGTCACCCCCAAAAAGACGGCCTAGCCATTTTTTCAGGCCTCAAAAAAAAAAAGACCCGGCCTTATTATATGAGAAACACGGTATCATATATTCAAATTTTCAGAAAGATTTATTTATATTTGTATTCTGCTGTAATCAAATAAAACTCAGTGGTTAGAAATAAAGAAGTTGTGATGGGTTCGGTTTCCTTAGGATTTATTAAAACCTATAATTTGAACAAGAGAAATCTGCAGAAAAGCCAGATTTTGAGTAGAATGTTTGAAGCATTCCTTACTTAGGAGATAACAAGAAGGCAATTGTCAGGTTCTCACCCACTTCACCTCATGTGGATTGGGAACTCTAAGTGAGAGCCCCTCCTGTAGGAAAACATGGAGTTGGCTAATTCTTAGTGGAAGAGGTGGTCCTTTTGATATCTAGAAATGTGGCATGTAGAACTTTAAAAGGGATAACCAGCACTCTGAAATGGACCAAGTACCAAGTTATCAACTAGTACAGTAACTGAGATATTGGAATTATATAAAGAGATAAATACAAATCTAGACCTAATTATTGTAATATAGACATAAAACAGTAATAGTGTAACAGAGTTGGAAGGAACCTTGGAGGTTTCCTAGTCCAGTCCTTTGTTCAAGCAAGAAACCTTATACAAGTGATGGCTAACCTTTTTGGCATCGCATGCCAAAATGGGAGTGTGCATGCCAGGAAGCCAAAAAAACCCAGATGATCTTCCAGTTTCCGGTGTGCCTGGTCTTCCGGTTTCCAGTATGCCTGGTCTTCTGGTTTCTAGTGTGCACGCGCAGACCAGGAGGCCAGTGTGCATGCACTGACTCCCCTTGGCCTTTCGGGGATCCTCGCACCTCCCTGCCTGCCCCCCTTGTCCCCATTGGGATGGCGGGACATCCCCACCGATGACCTGGTTCCATAGCCCTGGACAGGGAGAAAAAGTTGGGTGGGTAATGCTTCTTCCATCTGCTGGAAATCTGCAGCCCCTTCCTGGCATCAAAGGGAAGGGGCATTGGTGTTCCTGGGGCTTGGGTTGGGGAACCAGCAGGTGAGAGAGCTTCGCCCCCAACTCCAGCCCACCACCGAGAACAAGCCAGTAGAAACCCCCCCCCACTTCTGCCAAGGGAGCATGACTGCTTCCCGGTTAGTGCGCCTCTTACCCTGGTGTTCTTCCCGCAAGCATTTGTTGGCTGGGCAGTCAACTGCACCACCCATTGCTCCTGCCGCTGTGAAAGGGCAGTAGCAATTCTTGATCCTGTCTATTACCCTGTTGTGTCTGCTGCTGCTGCTCTTTTGATGAAGCGGGGCTGTGCATGTGAGCTACTGCCACCCCCTCGGCCCTGGCAATGGCGGTTCTCCTGTCTCTCGCCCTGTGCCTGCCCCTGCTGCTCTTATGGGGAGACAGGGCTGTGCATGTGGATTGCTCCCACCCCCCAGGGGCAGCTGCAAGGGAAAGCCAGGAGTGACTGGCTGGCCACTGCAGCCACTCCCACGCTGGCGAGCCATGCAGGCAGCTCGCCTGCCCGCTGGCAGCTCCTCCGGCATCCTGCCTGGAAGCACAACAGCCTGGAGAGAGGCAGAGCTGTCATGCCCCTGTTGGAATCTGATTCGGAGGGGAAGGCCAAGCTGCTGACAGGGAGTGTGGCTCCGTTGGCTGTGGAAGAAACTGGGGAAGGGCAAAATCCAGCTGGGCAGAGCAGGGAAGAGGTAGAGCAAGGGAGAGGGAATTTGGAGGAAGACCCAGGCTCATCCCCTCTTCATCCTAGTGCACTGTAGGGAGGAACGGAAAAGAGAGCAACGTGAGTTGCATGGCTTACAGGGGAGGAAAGGGCCCTGATTCCCTTCATTAGCTGCAGCTGGGAACACAGTATNCATGGCTTACAGGGGAGGAAAGGGCCCTGATTCCCTTCATTAGCTGCAGCTGGGAACACAGTATTTAAAAAGGGAAGTTGCACACAGCAAGTTGTTGGGAGGCAAATCATGAATTATCTGGTATCGTCAAGGCTTATCTGTTTTATTTACGTCTTCCCAACTGTGTGTATTTTGCTGTGTTTTCAAGTCTGCAATTCCTTCTATTGCCCTGTTAGTTAATTACTGCAGCATGGTTTGTTTGGATTTTTAGTTACAGTTTGTATGTACTTTGTTTTTGGATTGAATTTCCTCCATTTAAAGACTGTTCCTGGGAGAGTTTTTCTCCCGCTGAAGGTAACCTGGACATTGGGGTCAAAGCTGAAAATAATAAAGGGACTCTTCTTGCTTATTTGACTGTGTTGCCTTTGTGCCACACCCCAGGTCATCACAAGAGCTGTGGGCCAGGATGGGCAGGCCAGGGATTCCCTCCCTCTCCGCCTGAGTGGGTTCTTGTGCAGCTCCAGCCCATGGTGCATCTGTGCTCGGGAGTGCCTGGCTGGCTTGGGCGGTCCAGAAGAACCAGCCACCCCCACGCATCCTCCCTTCCCACCACTTTTGCCAAGGAGGCGCGACTGCTTCTCTCCCTGGCGTTCCTCCCACCTGGGTCAGCTCTTGTGCCTCTTCAGAAGAACAGTGCTGCAGCCGCTGCCACCACTGCAAGGGAGAAAGCAGGAGTGACTGGCCAGCCACCATAATTGCTTCCTTATTCCTGGTGGCGTCTCCATTTGGGCAGTTCGCCTCCCTGCAGGGCAGCTGTTCCTCCAGCATCCTGCAGAGGCAATGGATGCATGGACGGGCAGGCCAGGGCTTCCCTCCCTTCTTCCCAAGTGGGCTTCTTGTGTGGGCCCAACCCTCCAGCCCATGCCACTAATGTGCATCTGTGTTCTGGAGCGCCTGGCCAGCTCAGGTGCACAGGGCAGCGTTTGCTGGTTGGATGGACAGTTGCCTAATGCCCAAGCTGCCAGTGTGCCAGAACCCAGAAGAGTAGGAGGAGCAGAGCTGACAGCCAAGACAGCTGGGGCCCTAAAAGAAGGGAGGGCAGCCCCGGCCCTCTTGTCCACACCCCCACTGCTCTTTCACTTCTGTGGTGGTGGCTGTTGTGCTGCCGCTTCCAGGCGGGATGCTGGAGGAGGAACTGCTGGTGGCGAGGTGAGCTGCTCGAATGGAGATGCCACCGAGGGCATGGGAGTGGCTGCGGTGGCTGGCCGGTCACTCCTGTCTGTCCCCTTGCAGCAGCGGCAGCTGCTGCGGTGGCTGTTCCTCTGGGGAGACTCAGGAGCTGAGCCAGGTGAGAGGAAAGGTGGGGAGAGAAGCAGTCGTGCTTCCTTGGCAAAAGTGGTGGGAAGGGGGCTGCGCTTAGGACGGCTGGCTCTTCTGGGCCACCCAAGCCGGACAGGCGCTTCGGAGCACGGATGCGCTGTAGGCTGGAGAACTACAAGAGAGTGAAAGCCCCGGCCTACCTGTCCTGGCTCACAGTTCTGCCCCTCTCCTCTTTTGGCATGTGTACCTGATACTCTTCCCATTGCTGTTCTTTGTGCCCGCATGTGCACCAGAAACCAGAAGACCAAGTGGCAGACGCACATGTGCGTTGGAATCAAGAACATCTTCCTGGCCCAGGTGATTAAAAAATTGTATGGATATCTATTAGAAATTAAACTAGAAGAAGAACAAGTTCAAGAAACTATGATTGCTTGGGGGAAGAATTTTGGATATGGGATTGATCTAGAGAAATGGCAAAAACTCTGGGTCTCAGAATTATAAAATGACAATGTCAACAGCATTATAAAGAAAATTTGTATGAGATGTTTCACAGGTGGCATTTCCCCCAATAAGAATAGCAAGAATGTTCAAGATAAATCCAAAAATGTTGGAAATGTTATCAGATACCTGGCTCATATTACCATATTTTGGTGGACATGTGCAGATGCTAAAAATATTGGACTAAAATCTACACGTGGTTGGAAAAAATGATAAAAAAGCATATAGATTTAAACCAGAGATATTTTATTGGGAATTTTCCCTGAAATATATAGTGAAGACTTGAAATACCTGATTGTAAATGTATTAACAGCGGCTAGGATTGTATTTGCTAAAAACTGAAAAATGAGAAAACACCATCACAGAAGGAAATCATTAAGAAAATATTGGAATGTGCTGAAATGAGTAGATTGACATTTGAAATTAGAGAACAAGATGATAAACAATTTTTATAAAATGTTGG
>BHFT01018370.1:0-33906 GCA_004320025.1 Laticauda laticaudata
CGTGAATAAAACCTTGTTTTCCTTGGATCAATGAATCTTTTGGTGGTTTTTTTATCTGCTTCCACCTCACAATTACATGACAGTTGCCAAACGTCCAAATTTTAATCACATGACCATGAAGATACTGCAACTGTCATAAGTGTGAAAAACAATAATAAATCACCTTTTTCAGTGTTGTTTTCAAACATTGTGAAAATGGCTGTAAGCCAAGTTAACCCTGGCCACTCACTGCCATCATTGCCATTCTCTTGCATCATTTATCCATTACTCTCTCCTGCTGCTGCACTTCTTACCTTGACTGGTAATTCATATGCTCAGTAGAGGGATGGGGGTGGTAAGAAAGAAGGAGTTTTGCTGATGGCTTTGTAAGCTCCCTAGTATGCCAATAATCTTTCAGCTTGGCTACTTCTATCTTTGGGTCAAGCACTTTTTTGAAAACCTATTAGAAGTTCCTGTTAAACTGTGACTCATTATTTCTTACTGCAACTATAAAAACAACATTCTAAGTATCTGAGTTTGCCTTGTTGTTGTGATGTGATGTGATAGATAAGGAAGCCATTCTTACATGAATTTGCTCAAACTTCTGCTTTGAGTGCACACTCTTAATTTTGCCATCTCTCTTTGTTCTTAAGTTTGGTTTTCCAGTCATATTTAACCATATCAACTATCAACAGTAAAGCAATCATTGATCAAGAAATATCCCATCACTACCATTTGATAGAGTAACAATGGAGGCATTGGGAAAGTCATTTAGATGTTGTCATATATCTGTATCTAACTATATTAAAATTTGGATTTTGAAGAAACCAAATAGAAAAATGATGCTTTTGAACTCTGCTTTGAAAAACACTCCTGAGAATATCATCGCCAGCCAAGATCTTTTCAAAAAATAGAACCAATCAATCCAGAGTTCTCCCTTGAGGTACAAATGAACAGGCTCAAATTCCTGTATTTTTGACACACTATGTGGAAGCTTATCTCTCCTGAGAAATACATAATACTGAAAAAGGTAGAACAAAAGAAAAGAAGATAACGAGCAGGAACACATATAGACTCAGTTATAGTTATTATAGCTAAGAAGATCTGAAAGGCCAGGTCAGTGACAGATAATCCCAGGGAAAGTCTGTGTGGTTGCTGAGTTGATACTGACTTGATAGAACTTAATTAATATTAAGAGAATGAATATAACTTAGTAAGAATGAGATATGTTTTAAAAGATAACATTATAATGTCAGTGATAATATAATATTTGAACAATATGATATAAATGTTGATTAGAATGGTTTATAAATGTATAACAAGAAATGAAGGAGGTTTTGGCTTGCCTAATTGGGAACTGTATTATCAAGCTGCAAGTTTGATGTGGGTCAAAGAATGGATAACATAAAGAAAAAATAGATTGTTGACATTAAAGCCATGATACTGTGGGCTGGCATGCTTTATGTAGCCAGGGAACTAAAACACAGGGGTATTTTAGAAGACATTATATACGGGAATCTTTGTGGTTACATTGGAAAAGATAGAAAAAACAAGTTATTTGAAAATTCCATTTGGTTCTCGACTATTGAAGCATTTTGCCTATCTATGATTATAAAAAGGAACAAAAACAGTTATATTTGGGGAATTGTTAGATTGAAAAGGGTGGACTTAAAAGTCGATCCAAAACTTAGAGGAACAAGGTATAAAGATGAATTGGTTTCATATGCGAAAATACATTCCAAGATATGATTGAAGAATTTTTAAAATGGCAGGATTCTATGAATAAACAACTGATTTGATAAGATATGATGGGTTTACTGAATGAGGCAATGTGATGTCAAAAAATTATATGGTTATTTATTGGGACTTAAACTTAGAAGAAGACACAAGTTTATAAGAATACTATGCATTGGTTTGGGTAGAGAAAATTTTTGGATATGGATTGATTTAGGTAGAAATGGGGCAAAAGACATGTATTGGTCTCAAATATAAAATGACAATGTCAACAGCATATAAAGAAAACTTGCTAATAGATGTTTTACAGGGTGGCACTTCCCCCGATCAAGAATAGCAAGAATGTTCAAGAATAACTCGAAAAATGTTGGAAATGTCACAGATACTCTGGCCATACTATCATATGGTGGGTGGACTTTGTTGAGGGAGGCTGTAGAAATATGGAGCAAAATTCACATAATGGTTGAAAAAATGACAAAGAAACACTAGACTTGAAACCAGGAGACTTTTTATTATTGGGAATTTTACCTGGACACATATATAAAGAATTTGAAAATATTTGATTGTAAATGTATTTAATCAGCGGCTAGGATTGGTATTTGACTAAAAATTGGAATGAATGAGAAAATAAAACCCACCTACAGGAAGAAATTTATTTAGAAAAATTAGAAGCTGACTGATGTTCAGATTGAGCAATGACATGAAATTAGAGAGCAAGGAAGATAACAAGTTTTATGAAATGTTGGATCTTTTTTATCAATGGCTACGATGATAAAAGTAGAGATAATAGAATATTAATACTATATTTATAAAGAGTTTTTTTTTTTTTAGGATTAATTGTTTAGCGATATAGTTGGATTTGTTATAGAATAATATGTTTTAAAGTATAGAATTCCCATACAAGAATGAAAGATTCAGTAATATCAGGATATGGGATTTGTATATATAATTGTTTGCACTATAATTAAGTAGATTGACGACTATAAAATGAGATGCACAAACATGGATGAACACCGACACACCGGAAGAATATATGAAATAAATTTTTTTATGTTGATGTATGTTATGTCTTGTTTTGTAAAAAATTAATAAAAATTCTAAAAAAAAAAAAAAAAGACGATATGTTATAACATTATTATGCACACAAATATATGTATTCTAATTGACACACTGAAAATGAAAGATTATTTTATTTGTTGTCTTTGTGTTAAAATTAAAAATACTTTTCAAAAAAAATACATTGATTCAGTGAGTTTCAGGTGACTGTATATGAAGTAGGAGAATAGAGTGAAATAGATAAGAAATATCCTTTCACTCTCCTAGGTGCTGTGGGGTTTTCTAGAAAAGAAGCAAACTAGAAAGATTTCCTAATGTTGGTACACTATTTCTGTCCAGATCCTGGAAGTTCTGTGCTTAATGTTTTTGATAAATACTATGTTTAATAGGTAATATTAATTCTTTCCCTGTTCTCATCGTCTCTTTTGTCTCCCTTATTTGCCAGCTTTCTTCCGTTTTGCTGATACGTAGAAAAATGCTAACTTGTGTTTAGTATTAATGTTTATATAAGTACTAATATTGAGCTTATTTTTGAGTATGTTGGATTTGAGCCTGATCGATTATAGGGGTTACTGTAAGTGTGATGGAGGTGACAAACTAAAGCCCATGTCACAGAGCTGCGCAGCGGATGCAAAAAGGACACAGCGGACGACAAAATGTGTTCTTCTGTTGTTATCCGCTGCTCAAAGGGGGCAAAATTTGGCATAACCGGGAGTGGATAACATGGACGCGCGGGGAGGACGCAGGTTGGATGGAGAAGCGGATGTGGAAACAGAAGCCTAGCAGGATGGGAAGCGGATGGGAGGTGGAGTGGCAACATCCGACAGGGTGTTCCCCGGGGGGCCTTAGCGAAGTCGGACGCGGAAAAGGATACAGCGGATGCAAGCGGATGCACAGCGGATTGAAGCGGACCTGCCACAGCGGAAGCTAGGGAAATGCACAGCGGAAGCCTAACGGACTGCCTGGAGATATTATGCGCATGCGGAGGTGATGCATTTGCATCAGCCCCGCGGGACTATAACGGAGCAGCTCGCGAATCAGAGGGTCACCTTCAGAGGAAGAACTGCTTGCCGGACGGTTTGGCTGCTTGCCTGCCCTGTCCTGGCATGTCTGCCTGCCAGCCTTGCTGCCAGCCTCCCTGCAGCTTGGTGCCTGGGCCTTAGGTGCCAGCCTTTCTGGCCTAGCCCTGGTGGCTGCGCTGCCTGCCAGCCTTGCTGCCAGGCTCTGCCAGCGTTTCCTTGCCAGCCTTTGATGCCTGCTGCCTGCACAGCTTTGGTGCCTGTGCTGCCTGCCAGGCTTTCTGCCAGCCTTTGGTGGCATTAGCGTCGCCTGAACGCCTTCCTGCCGCCTTGGTTGCTATCAGCCTCGCCTTGCCAGCCAGCAAACCCCACAACCATCGCGGAAGCCAGCAAGCCTCACCATCTTGCTGCCAGCCTTGGCTAAGAGGGACAGGGGCTACCATCCTCGCCCTGAGCCCTCACTCTGGTTCTCCTCGGGCTTCTGCAGCACGAGCTTCTCCTCTTTTGGGGCTGCGCGCTTCTGCCTGCTTCTGCTTCTGGAGGAGTGATGACAGCCTCCACACCACCCACTCCACAGCACTGCACCGCTTCACCCCTGGGACTGAAGCGACCAAGAGGAGTACCAGAGACTGCTTTTTGCTTATAGCTGTTGTTATAAAGTCTATTTATGATTCACCACTTGCTTCATTTCTTTTTTTTTTTAAATAAAGTCTGCGGAAAACTTTAGAAATGTGTTAAGCCTTTGCAGGCTTTGTGGGCATGGTTAAATGATAGGAGTGGGATGGGTTGAGATAGCTGTGGAAGGCAGGATAGCTTGTGGGATGGGTACATAGCTGAGGGGATAGATAAAACCTCCAGTGCAAGATAGTGGGACTGTATGTGTCCATCCCCAGTGCCACACCTACGGCCCTTATTATCAATAATATGTAATAATTATGACCACATGTCAACATAACACAAGTCTTTATTAAACGCCCTGTTCATTTGTAGGCCAACCAAACATACATGGCCCAATTTCATCCATGTGATGAGACAGCGCTGAAGGAAGCATCCATTAAGCATCTACCTCCTGTCTTGCCACTCACTGCTCGCAGCTGGGGAGTTCACAGTGTTTCAAGAGGTTACGCTGCTCTTCCCTTCACGTGAAGGCTCTGTTGGGGCTTGCACTCCTCAGTGTCGATCAGGTTTTGCCCTTGCCTCCATTCCCCAGGCTCCATGTCCCCATTGCCTTGCTGTGAGGTCCACGGGCCTGTTCTGCAAGACTGGGTAGCGGGTGTGAGAGATTGGTTGAGGATGCAGCAAGCTTCCATGATCCTCCACCGGTCTCTGGCAATGCTGCATGAAGTGAAAGTACTGGAACCTGTTGGCAGGGATGCCAAAGGCGTTCTCCACCACCCGTCTTGCCCTGGACAGCCTGTAGTGAAAGATCCTCCTCTTCACGGGTGAGGAGTCTGGAAGTGTAGGGCTTCATGAGGTAGGTTCTGAGGGAGAAGGCGTCATCCCCCACGATGAAGTAGGGCACATCTGTGTGTCGTTGGGCAGGGGTTCTGATCTGGGAAGCCACGATGAGGTTGCCTTCCAGCTCCTCCTTGAGGTGACTGCGGTTGTATTACCTGGGCATCTGAAAGATGAGCCGTTGCCTGAAGCAGCGATTATACATGAACTTGTAGTCAGCATGGACCATGGTGAAGGAGATGATGCTTGAGAGCGCCCTTCGAGTTGAAATAAGTGGAGCCTTGAGTTGGTTGGAGATTTGCAGGCCACGTGCTTGCCATCTATGGCCCAACGGGTGTGGGAAGTTCCACTTCTGATACCACTGCTCTGCAACTTTCTTCCAGCCTTCTTCAGTGGAGGGGTACTGGAGGAGCTCCTCCTTGTATTTCTTTGATGATTGGCCTGCACCACTTCTCTGACCACAATGCTGATTGTGTTGGATGGCACCCTCCAGCCATACTGCATGCTCCTGTAGGAGGTCAAGAGAGCACACAGAGCGAGTGCCCCTTGAGCAGTTCCAGGCTGGGCTGGAAGCTGGTGTTGCCTTGGTCAACCTGGGTGTCAGGCGCTGCAAACTTCGTCAAACATGGCTGGAGGCATCCTCAAGAAGTTTGGAACGCCCGAGTGTCTTCGTCCTGAGCTCCATCATCAGCTGTTGTACAGTCTGTCCTCTACTCTCTGGTGAACCATCTTCGAGACCAGAACTCTTTTGGGTGGCCTTTTCTTCTCGCAGTAGGAGTTCACAGAGCCTGCAGGTGGCTTCGCACTGTTGCAGAACGATGGTGGCTGCGTGAAAGGACTTTGTTACAATCCAACAGTGGACATGACTGGATGCTGTGGAAGAGGAAGAGCCAGATGAAGGCTGCAGAGATCTGCACCACTGGGCTGCTGTTCTGAAAGTGAGATGCAGGCGAGTTGCTCCCTTTTTATAGGCAGTATAGGTGTCCCTTTGCATCCTCTAGGCTTCCTCTAGGGCATCCTCTAGGCATCCTGTAGACATCCTTAATATCCAAGATAGGCTCCCCTCGCAAATGTTTTTTCCGTTTTAAAAACGCTTTGTTTCCATTCTGCATCCACAATGCATCCGTTCTGCATCGTTCCGCTTCCTCCCTGCGTCCAGGCAGATGCGTAATGGATGCGTAGCGGATGTGTAGCGGATGCGTAGCGGATGGCAATGGACGAACTGGATACATTTTCCGCAAAAAAGTTTTGGGCAGCCCAAAACTTTGGAGCGGATGAAATGTCAACAAACGGATGCTGGACAGATAGAGAGGAGCAAAACGGAGGCAGTGAGTACAGCGCGTTTTCGAACGGATGGCAAGGTTTTTTGTCCGTTTTACATCCTCTTTGCATCCGTTGGTTGACTGTGACATGGGCTTTAATTGAAAATTTAGATCAACACTGCTGAGGCAACTGTAACAATTCAAATTATGTTTCCAGTGGTGCAGGAAGTGAAGCTTAACCCATGGTCTATGTTTCTAGAATATGACTAAATGGGTGATGTACTTTCATCCCAAATCCCTCTAACTCCACCAGTGAATCAGTTACAGAATTGGCAAACACACTAATTCTGCTGATGATCCAATTAAAAATATAATATAAATATTACCAGGACTCTGAATCTCAAATTATTTGCAAAATTAGACAAAATCCTCCAGAATGTTTCCCCCTCCCCACATATCACATTAATGGGCATTTTTGTTAGTTCACTAGAGTTAATAACATTTGTCAGGTCTGCCAGGCTTGGCTTGGCACCCTGGAGGCATCCTGCCATCAAAGGCTAGAAAGTGGGGGGAGGATAGATGGACAGTAACGCCATGTATGTGTGTGATGGGAAATAGGGAGGAGAAATGACAGGTGATAAAGACCAAAGATGCTTGGAACCAGTTTGTACCAGTATCCAAGGCCAGACACCTGAGAATGACTGTGGATTACTTCAAAAAAATCTCACATTTTCAAAACACTTTGGTGAGTTCTGATTGGCTAAAGATGGACTGGTTACGGGGAGGTGGGGATGGATGGGATGAGGGGAAACCTTTCTGTATCTTTTGAGCACAGGAAACCCAGACCTAGCCTGACTTTACTGCAGCCAACATCTTTTCGTAAAAGAACCTTTTGCTTCAACCAAATGGAGTTGAGGGTCTTTCTTCCCTAAGGGATCAGATTGGGGCAGCTCTGACAGCATTAGACATAATGTGAAAAACTTGAAGGCCTGTTTTGTCATGCACGGTACCCTTGTGAAAAAATAAAGCCAGAACTAGGTACGTTATATATGGTACTGCACAGAATTTTACAAAGTAACATTTCAAATGAAACTGGAACTTTTCTTATTAAGACTTATAGACAATCCCTAGAAAAGGTTCATGGACTATTAGTTTTATATATCATAAGTGCAGCAAGGTTTATTTATTTATTTATTTATTTATTTATTTATTTTGTCAAGCAATTATAAGATAACACATATAAGTATAAACATAGTTATGGATACATGAAATTGATACATATAAGAAGAAAAGAGAAAGAAACAGTAGGACAGGGATGGTAGGCACGTTGGTGTGCTTATGCACACCCCCTACAGACCTCTCTGGAAAGGGGTGAGGTCAATAGTAGACAGTCTAAGGTTAATTTTTTGGGGATTTGGGGAAGAAACTACAGAGTCAGGTGGAGTATTCCAGACATCCAGCACTCTGTTACTGAAGTCATATTTCCTGCAATCAAGTTTGGTGCGGTTTACCTTGAGTTTGTAACTATTGTGTGCTCTTGTATTGTTATGATTGAAGCTGAAGTATTCATTGACAGGTAGGACATTGCAATGTATAATTTTATATGTTATACTTAGATTGGACTGAAGGCAGCGTAGTTCTAGTTTTCTNGACTTTCTCAACTGTGTTAACATCAGATACATAATGCGGGTTCCAGACTGATGAGCTGTATTCAAGTATTGGTCTAGCAATTGTTTTGTATGCTCTCGTTAGTTATTATCAAGCATGGAAAATCAGGAAGTCCAGGCAATTCAAATGAATATAAAGATTTATTGCAAACTTATGCACTCTCCAAAAATCTGACTTAATAACAGTCAATGGAATTCAAGATGGGCTGACAGATCTCTTGTGAGCATGAAAGGGACTTGAGACTGAAGACACATTTGATCCTTCCTTCAGGCTTGGCCTAGTCATCTCCTAGAGTTATTACATGAACAAAGACAGAAGATGTTATTATACTGTATGTTAGAAAAATCTACATAAACAGGACAAAGATAAGAGAGGGCATAGTGTACATAATGAGTGGAGGAGCAAGTGGTTGAGAAGGAACTCATTCTTGCTTCTCAGCCTGTAAAGGAGATGGTGGGAGCTTCGTGCTTTCAGATTTGCAGGATTTCTATAACAGTAAAATAAAGCCAGCTCATGGGGTCATGATTCCTGTCTGGTGAATCTGGGATGACTGACAAAATTAGGTCTTCTATGTCTGATGGCAAGTATCTGTTCTCTTGGAACATCACAAATAATTTAATTAGATGGATCCATAGATGTGTTTATTAATTATGAATTAATCTGAGTTAACTTAAATTTTAACAATAAAAAGACACTGGAGATGTGAATTATAGAATTTTGGTGTTAAGATTCCCATCCAATCAGATTCAACCATTCCTCTTTCTAGGTTTTTGTTGTTGTTACCATGGCAGCCTCCATTGATTTTATAGTGATTGTTAAGGTAACCGGAGAATAATACCTTATTTTGATATGAATTGCATCTGTGTTGGGTTAGGCTTCAACAGTCATTCCCAAATGAAAGCTCTGCAAAACTACTAAGATTATAGTTCTGAAGATTTTATGTTGACATATTAAGAATGGAAATTTAGATTTAGGTGCTCCAATGAGATAACTCAACAGGTCCTTCATTTAAAAAAAGAAAGTCAGGGAAAGATCGTGAATACTGTATTTTTTTTTTGTTCTGGTAGACCATATGGTTGTGGATGGTTACTGTGTTGCATTTTTTGCTCAACAGTTGACAATGCAACAATGAGTATTATAAGATGTGAGTAAAGCCTATGTCACACCGAACCAACGGATGCCAAAAAAGGATGTAAAACAGACAAAAAACCTTGCCATCCGTTGGAAAATGTTGATGTACTCACTGCCTCCGTTTGGCTCTCTCTATCCGTCCAGCATCCGTCTATTGATGTTTCATCCGCTCAGAAAGTTTTTGGGCTGCCTAAAACTTTTGTGTGGAAAATGTATCCAGTTCGTCCATTCTGCATCCGCTACGCATCCGCTACGCATCTGTTACGCATACCGTTATGCATCTGCCTATTCCGCCGGCAATCCGTGCGCATCTGAGCAACTCGCATCCGCCCGAACGCAGGGAGGAAGCGGAACTGACACGGAACAGATGCAGAATGGATGCAGAATGGATATCAAGTGGAAAACAAGCGTTTAAAATGGAAAAAACGTTCGCAGGGGACCTATCTCAGATATTAAGGATGTCTACAGGATCCTAGAGGATGCCAAGAGGATGCCTAGAGGATGCAAAGGGACACCTATACTGCTATAAAAAGGTGGAACAAATCGTCTGCATCTCACTTTCAGACCAGCAGCCCCACCTGTGCAGACCTCTGCAGCCTTCATCTGACTCTTCCTCTTCCACAGCATCCAGTCCTGTCCACCATGGATTGTGACAAGTCTTTTGGCAGCCACCATCCTTCTGCAAACAGTGCGAAACCATCTACAGGCTCTGTGAACTCTACTACGGGAAGAAAAGGAGCCACCCAAAAAAAGTTGGGTCCAAAGATGGTTCACCAGAAGAGCAGAGGACGGAACTGTACAACAAGCTGATGGTGGAGCTCAGGAGCGAAGACACTTGGGCGTTCCAGAACTTCATGAGGATGCCTCCAGCCATGTTTGGCGAACTTGTGCAGCGGCTGACACCCAGGTTGAACCAAGACAAACACAACTTCCTGCCAGCCTGGAACCTGGGCTCAAGGTGGCACTCACTCTGCGCCACCTGCCTTAGGGACCACCTACAGGAGCATGCAGTATGGCTGGAGGGTGCCACCCAGCACCCTCAGCTTTGTGGTCAGAGAAGTGGTGGCAGCCATCATCGAAGAATACAAGGAGGAGCTCCTCCAGTGCCCCTCCACTGAAGAAGGATGGAAGAAAGTTGCGGAGCAATGTATCAGAAGTGGAACTTCCCCCACACCCTTGGAGCCATCGATGGCAAGCACGTGGCCTGCAAAGCGCCATCCAAGTTGGGGGTCCACTTATCACAACTACAAGGGCTTCTTCAGCATCATCCTCTTCGCCATGTTCGATGCTGACTACAAATTCATGTACAATCGATTCTTCAGGCAACGGCTCATCTTCAGATGCCCAGGTATACAACGCCAGTCAGCTCAAGGAGGGGCTGGAAAGCAACCTCATGGTGGCTTCCCAGATCCAGACCCACTGCCCAACGACATGCAAGATGTGCCCTACTTCATCGTGGGGATGATGCCTTCTCCCTCACAACCTACCTCATGAAGCCCTACACCTCCAATACCTCACCCGTGAAGAGAGGACTTTCAACTACAGGCTGTCCAGGGCAAGACAGGTGGTGGAGAACGCCTTTGGCATCCTGGCCAACAGGTTCCAGGTACTTCTCACCACCATGCAGCATCGCCAGAGACCTTGAGGAGGATCGTGGAAGCTTGCTGCATCCTGCACAATCTCATGCGCACCTGCTACCCAGTCTTGCAGAACAGGCTTGTGGACCACCAACAAGGCAATGGGGACATGGGTCTGGGGAATGGAGGCAAGGGCAAAACCTGATTGACACTGAGGATGTGCAAGGCCCCAAACAGAGGCCTCACGTGAGGCGAAGAAGCAGCGCAGCCTCCTGAAACACTGATGCAACTCCCAGCTGGAGCAGTGGAGTGGCAAGACAGGATGGTAAATTGCTTAATGGATGCTTCCTTCAGCCTGTCTCATCACATGGATGAAATTGGGCATGTATGTTTGGTTGGCCTAACAATGAACAGGGCGTTTAATAAAGACTTGTGTTTATGTTGACATGTGTGGATAATTATTACATTATTATTGATAATGAAGGGCCATAGGTGTGGCACCTGACACCTGGGAGGGTGGACCATACAGTCCCACTATGCTTGCGCTGGAGGTTTACCTGTCCCAAAGCTTTTCCCATCCAAAGGTATCCCTGCTCATTCCCAAAGTATCCCTGCCCACCCCACTGCTATCTTAACCCGTCCACAAGCATGCAAAGGCAAACCATTTTTGCCAAGCATGCAAACCATTTCTAAAAGTTTCCACCAAGACTTCATTAAAAAAAAGAAATGAAGCAAGTGTGTGAATCATAAATAGACTTTATTAACAAGAAGCTATAAAACAAAAATGACTCTCTGGCACTCCTCTTGTTTGCTCAGTCTCAGGGGTTAAGGGTCCAGGTGCTGTGGATGTGGCTGGTGCTGGAGTGCTTGTCATCACCTCCTCCAGAAGCAGAAGCAGCAGAAGCCCTATCCCCAGAAGAGCGAGCCCGTGCTGCAGAAGCCCCAGCAGAACCAGAGTGAGGGCCAGGGGGCGGGATGGTAGCCCTGTCCCTCTTTCCAGGGCTGGCAGCAGATGGCTGAGGCTTGCTGTGCTTCGCGCATGGTTTGTGGGGTTGCTGGCTGGCAGGGAGGCTGGCAGGAATCAAGGCTGGCAGGGAGGCAGGCACCAAGGCTGGCAGGAAGGCTGGCAGGCAGGCAGGCACCAAGGCTGGCAGGCAGGCAGACACCAAGGCTGGCAGGAAGCCTGGCAGGCAGGCTTGCAGGCAGGCATGCACCAAGGCTGGCAGGAAGGCTGGCAGGAAGGCTGGCAATGGAGGCAGGCACCAAGGCTGGCAGGAAGGCTGGCAGGCATGCAGGCACCAAGGCTGGCAGGCAGACATGAACCAAGGCTGGCAGGAAGGAAGGCAGCAAGGCTGGCAGGTAGACTGGCTGGCAGCAAGGCTTGCAGGGAGGTGGCAGCAAGGCTGGCAGGAAGGCTGGCAGCAAGGCTGGCAAGAAGGCTGGCAGCAAGGCTGGCAGCAAGGCTCGCAGCAAGGCTGGCAGGCAGACATGCAGGCAGGACAGGCAAGGCAGTCGATGTGTCTGGCAGCAGGTCTTTCCTCTGAATGGCGACCTGCTTCCGAGCTGCTTTCCGTTATATCCGGGGGGCTTATGCATCCCCCCCGCATGCGCAATTAACGCCAGGCATCCGTTAGGCTTCCGCTCTGCATCCGCTAGGCTTCCCCTCTGCATCTGCTTCATCCGTTCTGCATCCGCTATATCCGTTCCGCGTTTGCTTTGCTGAGGCCCCCCAGAAGCCCTGCGGTTGCGCCATCCGCTCCCATCCACTTCCATCCGCTGGGCTTCCATTCCGCATCCGCTTTTCATCCACCCTGCGTCCTCCCCCCGTCCGTGTTATCTGCTCCGGTTATGCAAATTTTTGCCCCTTTTGAGAGCGGATAACAACAGACAGAACATTTTGCTCGTCCACTGTGTCCTTTTTGCATCCGTTGGCCAGTGTGACATGGACTTAAGCTGTTTTTACTTTTAAAAAGCTTTCTGGAATTTCTTACTGAATCATGGATCCTTTGTCATGTTATATCTTGGAATTAGTATAGATTTTATGTGTGTATTCTAGTCTAAGACTGGAATACCTTAAAGGGAGATCCTGTGCATGGGAAACACTGAAATCAATTTCTAGATATCACAGTCTATAAAAATAAATTGTTTTACTTTTTATATTGATAGCCCTTTGCACATATAGCAAAGCAACACTATATTACAGCATTAAACTACGCCAAAATGAAATCAAAACCAAAAGCTGTAGGTTCCAAGATGCTTAAGGAATGGCGTTAAGAATAGAATGAGCAGGCCAGAATAAAGGGAGATAAGTCATTGAAATACTAAGATCCACGTACAAGAGGAAATGGCAAACGCAGAGGTTTCATGGGATCTCATCATCCTAGAGGAGAATATATTGGAGGAGCTACCTAGACAACTACATAAGGATTTGGAGAGAACCATCGGTCCTCAATTGAGGATGCCAAACATGATAGTAAGTCCCCCCCACCTCATGGCAACTGAAGCAAAAGCAAGATGCAATCTCTTGAAGGTCCTTCATGAAGCATTGTCCAGACTGAAGTGCCCTCTTTCTTCCTACAAATCCCATTCCCGAAACCTTTAATCTCCAGGGGCAGGACAAAACTAGAAGTGGGAGCAGTGGTGGGATTCAAATTTTTTTACTTCAAGTTCTGTGGGTGTGGCTTGGTGGGTAGATGTGGCTTGGTGGACGTGATGTGGCTTGGTGGGTGTGGCAGGGGAAGGATACTGTAAAATCTCAATTCCCACCCTATTCCAGGAGAAGGATACTGCAAAATCCCCCATTCTTACCCCACCCTACTAACCTGCTTTCCAGCTCCATTCTCCTGTGCAGGGCAACAAAAGGAGCTGGGACTTGGGAGGCAGAGAATAGATGGGGGCAGGGTCAGTCAGAGGTGGTATTCCAAACTACTCAAAAATTCTGCTACAGTTCTCCAGAACTGGTCAGAACCTGCTGAATACTGCCTAGATGGAAAAGAGAGGAAGTTGCAGAGAATTGCCTTTAGAAGGTGTTTTTGTCCAGTGACAGTTTCAATAAGAAATGGGAGCCTTAAAGTTGATCATTCACTGTCAGGGAAAGCTCCATTTATGACCTCAGTGACACTCAGTTGGAAATAGGTCAAAATCAGAGGTGGGATTCTACAGATTCATACCTATTTGCTAGAACTGGTTGTTAACATTCTAAGCAGTTCAGAGAACCGGTTGTTAGAAGAAATTACTGGCCTAATCTTGTAAGGAAGACAGGAAGGAAACATTCTGGTGTTGCTTACAGAAGGTTGCTGATGCAGACATGAGTAAAATATACTGGGGGAGAAGAGCCATGAAGACAGTAGATTATATCGTGAAAAGGTTATGGGATGTGACAATACAAGAAACATCATATTTTTTTTTGCATGGAAGGAAATCCTCATTTTAGCTCATTTAAGGACATTTGGCAGTTATGCCTGGATACATATTTCACAAGGTACCAGGAGAAAAGGACAGAATAAGGTCAGGACGCTTAGGTTTGTTGGGTATGAGCCAGGAACAAAAGGATACAGGTTTATATGTATCAAACAGGCAATGATTTCAAGATCTGCTAGTTTTGCAGAGCAGAACAATTGGAACAAAGTACATGCTGATCATAAGGTGTTCATGCCAATGTGTACTCCCAGATTTCCAGAAGGTGAGACAGGGAA
Organism: Laticauda laticaudata; assembly: GCA_004320025.1. NCBI lineage: Eukaryota > Metazoa > Chordata > Lepidosauria > Squamata > Elapidae > Laticauda > Laticauda laticaudata. The sequence continues at coordinate 14,577 of BHFT01018370.1, forward strand.
GGAGGGACAGGAAACCAGGTCAGATATAGATATAGAAGAGAGTAGACCTGTGATAAAAAGTGAAATCACAGAGGATATAGATATAGAAGAGGAGAGAGACAGTAACACAGGAACATATAATTAATTCCAAGGAGATCTGAGAGGAATAATAAAGGTATACCTCCCAAACCATTCACTGCAAGTGAAGTTAGAGCATACAATGTTAGGTATGAATCCCAAAATTGCCAGGAGATGATGTCATTGCCAGAAAGGAAAAAGGGCAGTGAGGTGCAAATGGTGTTACACAGATGTATTGTTACACAATAATGAACTGCAGTGTGAAGCACAGCTAGTTGCACATGGTTTGTAATATTGCTTGCTGACACTATAATTGGATGGAAATCCAGAAAACAACCTTCAATAGCACTCTCTACTGCTGAAGTGGAAATCATAGCTTTGTCTGAGATTTGTTCAGAAATAATATGGATGGACAATTGTTAAAAGATGTAAATGTAAATGACACAGTACCAATGTTTGAAGACAATGTTGCATGTATAACAATGACGACAGGAGATCGCATTGGAAGTAGGAGTAAACATTAAATACTGTAATATTAGGGAAGCTGTAAAGAGGAAACTGATCAGATTACAGCAATACTCTAGTGACTGTAATCACTATGCTGATATGTTAACAAAGCCTATATCTGTAGAAAAATATAAGGACTTGTTAAAGTGTTTGGATTATCAGCTGTGCAGCTTTAAATGGGAGGAGTGTTGACGTATAAGACTTAATAGCTGCCAGCTGCTGTAAGTCAGATGCAGTTTAGGATGAATCAGCACAGCATGGCTATTGCTCTTTTAAAGAATGAGTCCACAGAAGTTTATATAAGGCAGCCATTAGAGGGAGTGTTCTCTCTCCTTATGTCCTGTATCCATTGCAGAATTCTCTGTGTAGAGTTGAGAAGAAGATTAATTGCTTGTAAGGTATTTTGTCTACCACATATATTTCTGTATATATGTCTTGTATATAAACCACTGTAAATGTCTAAAACTCTGTGCTATGTTTTGCTTCTGGGTTGTCTCACAATAGCAGACCAAAGACCACGATCATGCACAACTTTGATCCATGCTCAACCTGTTGGAGGGTCCTAATGGGACCGGATCCACCTTGGAGTGGTGGGGAAAGAGGGGGAGACTGCCAATTGGGTCAAGGGGAGCTGCATCTCCCCTCCCTGGCTACGTATACTCCCCTTGAAGACAGGAGGTAATGGCAGTCTTAATGGCTGCCCTGAAGACGAGAAGCTTCCAGGATTTAAGTGTGTGCTGGAATGTGAAGTGGTGAGCAGCATGTAACCAGGCAAAAGATTTTGGATTTTTAAAAGATAACTCTGAGAAACAAAAGGAAAGAGTCCTCGTTTAAGAGTGTGGCAGTGGCGAATGGAAAATCAGAGGAAATTATAAGGTAAATTAAAAATTGGACTATAAAAGGAGTATAACAGAATTGGAGACCAGGTTTGGGGCAAGATACAGAAATTGGCATTAATTAGGCACTGGACAGAATGCTGGACTTGCTGGAATTGACTATATTTAAAAAAGCTAATGGTCAAAACTTAGCAGAATTAATACAAGTGAAAAGGGAAAAAAGAATTTTAAAAAGTGGAAAGCAATGTAAGAGCACCACCTAATGGTTAAAGGTACTTTTTTCTTATGGTTTTATGGAAAATTACTGGTCTTACAAATGTGTGAATGAGAAAAGAAATAAAAGACTATATTATAACAATAACCCCAGAAACACCAAAAAAGGGGGGATTACAACAAAGGGATAAGTGAAGAAAATATCTTGGAACTGCTTGGTGTTGACTGTGACAAGGAAACAGAAGGAATAACAAGAGATAAATGGATATTTTTGGCAAGGATTAAAATAAAAGACACTGACTTTTAATGAAATAGAGAATAACTCAACCGATAAAGTAAAATGGAAGAAATATGCAAAGAATTCAGATTGGAACTGCAAACTGTGAGAAGAATGTTAAAAGAAAGAATGGAACTATTGGATATACTGGCAGAAAAATTAATGGTGATGCAGTTCACAAAAGGACAAGAAGAAGCTGTACAAGAAGAAATTGCAAAAGAGAGAACAGGAAAAGGTGGGGAGAAAAACAAGTGATTGGAAGATGAAAATAAAAATAATACTAGAGGGAAAAAAAAAGAATTAAGAGGAAAGACCAGAAAAAACTTAGAAAAGGGAAAACTGGCTAAAATTACAAGAAACTATAAGGCAGATAGATTTAGAGATGAGGGTTAATGATAATATAAATGGGGGATTCCACATGGAAATATATTTTGGTATTTTTTTTAGAAATATAGATTGGGGAGATCTGAAGTTTAAAATTTATTGGGAATTACTTTAAAAATTAAAGAAATAAGTTTAATTGGAATTAAAGTGGAATAAGACCACATTATATATGAGAAAAATGATAGAGTAAGAGAAATTAAGATGGTTTTATTGTTATCAAATTATGTATATGGATGGAGGACATGAGGACAAAAAGGAGCACACATTCTCCTTTTCCCAGATGTCTGCTAACTTTAAGTGTAGAGGAAGAGGAGTACAGAGATAACTTGTGAAGAAGAAATGCAAAACTACACACTCTCACTAATGTACTAACAGGCCCAATGGATTCCAAGAAAGAAGATTAACCCACCTAATCCAAAAAGAAACCCCAACCAAAATCCAAGACAGAGAACAAGAGAACATCAAAGCCCTCTCCCATATATAAAAGGCAACTGCAGACAAAATCAGCAAGATCCTCCAAAAACACAACATTAAAACAGCATTCTGCACAAATACAGAAAAATATCCACCATCCTAAAGAAATCCTTAAAGACAAATTGAGTTATAGCAAAATCCAGGAGTATGACAAAATCCCTTGCAACCGCCTTCCCACCACATACATCGACAAATTAACAGAAGAATAAGTGCACGCGCATTGAAGAACACAAGCAGACTCAAATCAGAAAAAGAACAGACCTCTTCTCCTGGTCAACACCTCAAAGCATAAGGACATGAGATTGAGGTTTAAAAATCCAGAAACTATTGCAAGAACCGAACACTTCAATCAACAGAATAATGCAGAGAAGCAATATGATGATAGAAAAAACGCCACACAGCATGAATAAACAGAGATGAATAACCATCCCACCTACAGCCATTTGGAAACCCGTCTTCATTAACAAAACATGAAGAGATGACACAAGACCCTGGCTGCTGTTCTAATTGGCTGGGGGTGTGGTTCGTGTTCAGTGGGGGCTTGGTATGCTCAGGTTAGTCTTCAGGCGCCAGCGGATTTTAAACTGGTGACTTGATCCTGTGTTTGGCTTCATGTTCATGGTGTGCCCAGCATCTTCATGGTGGGCGTCAGTTCACTTCATGTATGGGTTTGGAGGGATTTTGAAACGGGTTTGTGATGCAGCTGCAGTCTGGTTTCTGGTCGGTGGTCGTGTCTCATCTTTTTGTGGGTGTGAGCCTGCCTTTCTACGTGGAAGTGTGATGAGCAATCTTGTGTGGCCTCATAGGGTGTTGGTCTTGGGTGTCTATTCTTCATGTTAGGAGTACTCCGTTTATTAATGAGCGGTTAGGTTTGCCAAAAGGCCTTGGGTAGACCAGGAGGTAATCATCTCGTTTTTCATGTTGGTGTGGGCATTTTTTCTATCTCTTATGGCTTCTTTGATTAGTCTGTTGTTTGAAGTGTTTCGGTTTTTGCTACTAGTTTCTGGTACTTTGTTGGGAAAGGTCAAATCTCATTCTGTGGTTGAGGTGTTGAGCCATAGAAGAGGTTGGTTCGTCTTTTTTTTGATGAGTTCTTTGTGTTCTTCAATGCGTGCGCGACTAATTCTTGCTGTTAGTTTGTCACGACTGTAGTGTGGTAGCGGACAAGGCGGTGCAAGGGTATTTTGTATACTCTTGGTTTGTCCGCTGAACTTCAACTTTTTGTCTTAGGTTTCTTAGGATGGTGGATATTTTTCTGTTCTTGTGCAGACATGCTCTGAGTTTTAAGTTGTGTTTTTGGAGGAATTGCGTGATTTGTCCTGCAGGGCCTTTTATATATGCGGAAGGAGAGAGCTTCTGATGTTCATGCTTGTTCTCGCTCACTATGGATTTTGTGTGCAGGTTTTCTTTTGTGATTAGTGGGTAATCTCTCATCTTCTTGGATCCATTGGTGTTAGTATCATACGATAGTGAGTGTAGTTTTGCATATTTTCTTCTTCAAAGTTATCTCTGTACTCCTCTACACTTAAAGTTAGCAGACATCTGGGAAAAGGAGAATGTGTGCTCCTTTTTGTCCTCATGTCCTCCATCCAGCAGACATAGCCTTAAAATCAAATGTTGTCTGGCTTCTCAACTTTATGATAATGAGCAGCCTTATGGCATAGTACTTCTCTTAATAAGTGCTAACCATTAGTTAATAAGCTTAGCCTCTGTGACCTTACTTAATTGATTAATACTGCTCCTCTACTTGAGCTGGGGCCTGCGATTGGCAAGACCTTCATCAGTTAGATACTAAATGATTTTGTTTCTATCTGTCTCTAGCATGTTCTTGAGATTGAAAATTTTTATTTCTGAGGCTAGAGAAAGTAATTTCACACACATAGGACTAAGTTTTTGTTTATCTTTTCTTGAAGTTTCTCACTATCATTTCTGACAGATTCCAAGAAATTTGAAACAAGTCTGTTCTCCTTTCCCTCATTTGTCTTCCTTTCCAATTGTCCATGTTCTCTTCTGTTCAGATATCTAGTAAGTCCAGCTACACTTCTCTGGCATCGATTCAAATGTGCCAGTACTATCTATCATGCTTCTTCCTAGTCCAAATGTGATTCTATAGAGTGTCACAGGAAAAACTGTCTTCTATACCAGGCTGTCAAACTTCTGGCCCATGGGCCGGATGTGTCATGCACTGGCCATGTGCCCTCCCAGTTTAGCAAAGAGGAAACAATCCCAATATGTCACATGATGCTGCCATGACAATGCAGGTTTGACACCCTTGTCTTATATGATTCTGACCTTTGTAGGTATAGTCACTTCAAAGGGGTAAAGAAGGAAAAATATCTAAAATCCCCAGGATGCAAAGCTTGTAGATGTTCTTCTTGGATGGGGTTATTAGCATAATTAGCCATGATGGTAAAAAAATGAGCCATTCTGAAAATTGCTTTCTCCATTGCCTGATTGTTCCCTCACACACCCCAACTCTTCAATAGTAATCCATGTGGAACAATGATATTTCATAGCAGTGAGTAGAGTTGGAGGAGGAGGCTGACATCCGGTTTCCAGTATGCTATAATTTGCCTAACAATAAAGCTGTTTGAGAATAGCATTACTAGAAGAAAAAGAGTGGCATTCCATGATTAACATTACAATTACATTCACAAGCTGTTTTTCTCCCAATGTTTATTCAGGAGGCATGTTCAATACAGCTGGGAATCTCATTGTTAACTGATGAGCAAAACAGCCTGTGCAGTGGAATTAAAAAAAAAAAAGCAAACTTCAGGTTCAAGAATTTCTTGAATATCTGCTGACTGCAAACTAATATGGGGAATGAAACACCTGCTAAATCTATACACGTGGGGATGTGTAGAAAAATAATGCTTTTAGACAGGACTACATCACTACTCTTGAAGATTCTCCCAGATGCAAAGTCTATGGAAGTTCTTTGTCCATCAAAGATGGTCCTACTTTTGCCAAACTGACATAGCTCCCTAAGTAGGTTTTTAGTGCCACAAAAAGGGCAGTTATTTGTTTCCTGTTGCATATTTATTAGCTTCAACCTCTCAAGTAGATGACTAGTTTGTTACAGACAGTACTTCCTTTGAACCTGATTGGGAAAATTGAGGTAATCTAAAATTACTTAGTTATAATTTTATCAAATTAAGCCAAATCTTTATGATATTTATTTTTATTTTTTCTATTTGTTTTCATTGCAGAATACTTTTTGTAGAAGACCCAGGAACTTGTTATTAATGTATAACTTCTATGTTTTTGTCCAAATTTGTATCTTTTTGAAAAATCATACTTTTTCTATTTCAGACAAATATGAAGAAGAACTTCTGTCTTTTTGACAGAAAGTGACATCAAGGCAGTGTCAATGCTTAGTCACTGGTTCTTTCTGAAACTAACTATTATCACCTTGGTCATTTTGGTGTAATCATTGCTCTTGTAAGTTTTATGAGTTCATTCAAGTTTCTTCTAATCATAATCATTTCTTTGACTTTTCTCAGCACTATGAATATCCCAATGGAGCTGAATCTTTGTCTAAAATATGATAGTTTGAGCCTAGTCAATCATGCCTCAAATGAAATGAAGAAAATTTTTCTATAGGTCATCAAAAGAAAACATAGCCAAGCCAAACCCCTAAAACCCACAAATAAATCCATAGCAATCATTGCTTTTTTTAAAAAAGGTATCTGATTCCCAGATTCATTTCAGATCAAATACTATTGATTCAAAACTTTATTAATTACCAGCATTTATATGTACGTATTCATGTGACTCTAGATAATTTATAATATACTGAATAACAAAAAAGCAGAAATTTTGAGTAGCTCGGAGAACCAGCAAAAACCACCTCTGACTGGCCCGCCCCCATCTATTCTCTGTCTCCTGAGTCTCAGCTGATTGACTGGGTCTTCTTTGGTTGACCTGCACAGGAGAATAGAGCTGGAAAGCAGGCTAGTGGGGAGGGAAGGGAATGGAGATTTTGCAGTAACCTTCCCCCAGGAGTGGGGTGGGAATGGAGATTTTGCCTGGCCACACCCATCCACACCCATCAAGCCATGCTCACCAAGCCATGCCCACAGAACCAGTAGTAAAAAAAATTGAATCCCACCACTGGATTAGACAGTCTTTAAATTAAGAGGAATTCAAACCATAAAGGTCTTTGTGGATAACCACCAGCACCTTGAATTAAACATAGGAGGCTGCTGGCAACCAATGCAAAAGAAGTGTTATTCTTCTGTTGAACTAGCAGGCACTGATCTGCAAGCAAGCAGTTATATACTGTGCTGGCGCAACTTTTGATTTTCTCCATGTGAAACTACTAACAGCAGTTTAAATGGCCAATATTTTTCACTTTTTCAAACTTAATGAAGTAGGAAATAATATCTCTGTACATTTATATATGTTGCCCAAATATCCAATACAATGTGAAAACTACATTTATTATGTTATGTTATATAATTGGAAATGGTGAACTGTAAGTACCTCTTCTAGCTCTGTATTTCTTTATTTCAAGGCCCATTCCCTCCTGCTGAGTTGAACTGTTTTTGATCCATGCTTGAGTCAACAGAAAGCTCTATCAATATCAAATGGTTGTCTCCCTTGTTGATCTCTGTCCTGTCTCTAGTATCTCCATTTCAAAACAGACTCTTTTCTATAGGTAATTGGTAACAAAATCAAAAAAAGCTTTGTTCAGATTGAAGAGGCTCCTGGATAGGGCCTTTACAAAAGGAAGACAGTACTATAATGTGGATACAGCTATGGAGTCATAGATCAGGAATCAGATGATGATATCATCAGTGGTGGGATTCAATTTTTTTTTTTACTACCAATTCTGTGGGCATGGCTTGGTTGGTGTGGCAGGAGAAGGATACTGTAAAATCTCCAGTCAGAGGTGGTATTTGCCAGTTCTCTGAACGACTCAAAATTTCCGCTATGGGTTCTCCAGAACTGGTCAGAACCTGCTGAATGCCACCTCTGGATAACATCATAGCTACATGGTATAAAAACGATGTTATCTGGGCATGATGCGTGTGAGAGAGTGTATACTGTCTGTGAGAAATTTATAGGCCACTCAAGTTAAAATGACGCTGAACAGCGTCACAAAATTAGAAACACTGCAATATATGTAAGACAGTACAAAATATCACACATAACTGGTATGTGTTTAGGAGAAATCATAAAAAAAATCCATCATGTTTTTGCAACACCAAAAGAAATCAATAGCTGGTGCCTGGGAAAACAACCAGTTTTTTTAAAGTTTGCCAGAAGGCAGACATGTTGGGGACTATGCAGATCTTTTCATAGGAGAAAAACTATTCCAAAGGGTAGCTGCAATAACAGAGAAAGACCGCCTCTTAGATCCAACTAGATAGCATTGTTTGATTGACAGCACCCAAAGTAGGCTAATTGTTGGAGTGAATAGGATGGAATGATAGACAATCTTCAACTACCCAGACAGTATGATGTATAGAATTTTTTTTTTTTTTTAAGATAACAGTAAGCAACATGCATTGCAGCTGGAAACCAATTGGCAACCAATGAATCTCAAGTTGTAGGGGTATTATACAGATCTAGAGAAGCCTGCCCATCAATGCTGATAAAGCTACATTCTGGACTAGCTGTAATTTCCAGGGGAACTATATATAGATCCTTACAGGATCCATTCCTCTCGATCCAGGAATGGACAGAACTGCTCTTTGAAGAGACATTGCATTGATTGCCTCTCTTGTAGGGAATCAGAGAAGTGGTGAACTGCAGATCCATGAGTTGTAGAGGGCTATGCACAGACAAATGGTAGCCAGAGCTTGGCTAAAAGTATTTAGCTTTCTCACTTGATAGTGAATAGATGGATGATATAGACTAAACAGGATATCTAAGTGCGGAGCACCTTCTAATGTATAGTAGATATTGACATCTGTTCTGTATATAATTTCAGTATATTCCTTCATTTTTGTTGATCATCTTTGGATTAGTTACTGTCTGTCCATTAATGTCCTTTAGCATATCATCAATTCAAGGTTAGTACCTTCTGAGTCTGGAAGTAAACTTTTGTTGCCTGTTCCCATCTTTGATATCATTACTGATATCATTCTAACACGGCTTCTTGTTTGTTCTCACTGACATTTTTGATAATTTTCATTTTGAGATTTTTGTCTTTCTTGGCTTTGGTTTCTCTTCTCTTCTTGGCAATTTCTGCTGTTTGTTCTGACATCCAATTTGCTTTCTGAACGTTGGCAGTCTCTTTTCATATTCAACCTTAATTATCTCTTTAACTTCATTCTACAGTTCCTGTGGTTCTCCATCAATGGGATTTAGGACAAATCTTCAAGGTACTTCAATACAAATAGTTTGTAGTGCAATGGTTTTAAATTCTTTTTTTTTAAAGAAAAACAAATCAATCTTGGCAAAGTATTCAATAAGACAAATATAAATAAGTAAATGGAAGCATCACTAATTGGACACTTGAGCATTGAGCATTTAATGACACTGTGGCTCACAGACCCTTCAGGAAATACTCATCAGGACATGTGAGAAACTGGGTTTTAAATTATAATTACAAAAATGGCAACCATAAAATTAATGGGACTTCTGTTTTTTCATACTATATGAATATTATATCTGGAGGAGAAGAAGAGGCAGCGCCTGGGGCTGGAGTCAAGAGAGGAATCGGAATGAAATCATTATGTACCCACAAGCAATCCAAGTCCAATCCTCTTGAATTCTGTTAACTCTTATTTAGCAATAATTTAGTGCTGGCTGTTGGTTGACAAGATTCTTGTGTATAGGCTTGAGCAACAAACCAGTTAAATGGAACTTAATAAGTGGTCCAGATTCTTTGCATCTTACAATATCAGATCAACATTTTGTACCGATTACTAAAATATATTTTCATGATTTTCATATTTCTATGTACTTTTATTCTTTCCTACAGAAGCAAAGAAAACCATAAGGAGAAAACTAACATACTGAAGCTATCCAGGTCACATCCCCTCATTTTCTTGAAGTTTTAAACATGGTTTAAATAAAATATTTAAATATTTTATTTTTAAATATCTGATAAATATCAGAATATTTACATTCCTGGCCACAGTGTATTGCATTATTACGATTTCAAAGTTTATACTGCACTTTAGTTTGTGTTTCTTGGCCAATAGGTATCCTTTGAGTATGTCCACAAGACCCACTGGCAGTGCTTTGTATTCTGAATTAGTTCACATTATAATTATAATATCCTTCCAATAAATAAATACATTTCATAAGCTTTCATTCCCATGTGCATGGAATTTTTTACTTTATTTAAGAGCCATGGAGGTGCAATGGATAGAATGTAGCATTGCAGGCTACTTCTGCTGACTGCCAGCACTTCGACAGTTTAAGGCCCTGTCACACTGGCCGACGGATGCAAAACGTTAGTAAAAAGGACACAGCGGACGAGAAAAATGTTCATCTGTAAATGTTCATCTGTTTTTCGCGTCCCAAAGGGGGCAAAAATTTGGCATAACCAGCAGCAGATAAGCACGGAAAGGGAACAGACGGGGGGGGAGGACGCAGGTGCGGATGAAAGCGGCACTGCGAGAACGGAAGCCCTACGTGGATTGAAGCGATGAGGTCACATCCGAAGGGCTTCCGGGGGGGCCACAGCAAAGCAGCACGCGGAAAACGGATACAGTGGAATTGCAGAGGCGGACGCCGAGCGGGATGAAGCGGGATGCAGAGCGGAAGCGCTAGCGGCATGCACAGCGGAAGGCTAGCGGATTGCCTAGCGGATGTGGCCTAGCGTTCCACGTGCGCATGCGGGGAGGATGCATTGTGGTCAGCTTCACGATATAAAGGGAGCAGCTCCCAAGCAGGTCACCATTTCAGAGGAAAGACCTGCTTCCAGCACATCAGAGTGCCTTGCCAGCTGCCTGCATGCCTGCCTGCCAGCTTGCTGCCAGCCTAGCCCCTGCCTCCTGCCCCTGGCAGCCTTGCTGGCCGTCTCTGCAGCCTTGGAGGGCCTGCGGGACTGCCACTTTCCTGCCTGCCAGCCTCTCTCAGCTTCCTGCCTGCCTCCTGCCAGCCTGCCTGCCTGGCCAGCCTTTGCTGCCAGCCTTGCTTGGCCAGCAGCAAGCCCCACAACCATAGGGAAGAAGAGAAAGCCTCAGCCATCTGCTGCCAGCCCTTGGCAAGAGGGACAGGCCCCGTCTCACCCCCTGGCCCTCACTCTGCTTCTGCTGGGACTTCTGCAGCAGGGCTTGCTCTTCTGGGGCTGGGGCTTCTGCTGCTTCTGCTTCTGGAAGAGTTGATGCTGCTGCTTATGGCGGTGGTGCTTCTGTTGTGCTTACTCTGCTGATGCTGCCTTCTGGCGGTGGTGCTTCTGCTGGTGCTTACTCTGCTGTAGCTGCTCCTAGTCCTGCTGGTCCTGCTCGTCCTGCTGGTCCTGCTTGTCCTGCTTGTGCTCCTGGTCTTTGCTCGTCCTGCTGGTCCTACTCGTGCTCCTGGTCTTGCTCGTCCTGCTCGTCCTGCTGATCCTGCTCGTGCTCCTGGTCCTGCTCATGCTCCTGGTCCTGCTGGTGCTTCTGGTGCTGCTGGCGCTGCTGGTGCTTACTCTGCTGCTGCTGATCCGGTCCTGCTCTGCTGCTGATGATAATAGATCCTGCTGGTGCTGGGCTGGTGCTTCTGTGCTGCTGCTGATTGATGATCCTGCTGGTGCTGGCTGCTGTGGTGGTGTGGAGGAGCAGCCCTACAACCTGGAAGCCCCTCTGATGAGGGCCCATCTGGTCCTGCCAAAAGGGAGGAAGAGGCGATATGCGAGAACAGGAGAGGAGGCAATACTCCATTGAGGAGGAACACGAGGATGAGGTGCTGGAGTGGCTGAGAGAGAATTACTATCAATGGTGGACAGGAAGGTAAAAAATGGGCCTCCTGGAAGTTCAGGAAGGCCAGAAATGGGTCCATTTCTGGCTTCTAGAAAGCCTCCACAGCCCAGGGAGGCTGTTTTCACCCACCCAGAGGCTCAGTGAAAGCCTCCAGAGCCCAGGGAAGGCAAAAACATGCCCCACCATGGTGCAGGAGGCCAACTAGGCCATGCTCACCATGGCCACACCCACCCAGCAAACAGGCAGAGAATCCTTTGCTAAAATTTTTGAAGACCACCCCTGATTACAAGGAAGAAAATTCAGGCTAGACAACAGGGAAAACTGCCTGATTTTACAAAGTGTCAGTTTGTGGAACAAACTGTATATGAAGCAGTGAATTCTCTTCTGCTTGAATTCTTCAAGAAAAGCTACACAAGGTCTTCCACAATTGGGAGGTTGGGGGAGGAATCCCCCTGTCAGTTTTTGACTTCTGGTGACTGTCTGGACCAGTCGCTGCAGTTTTCCTGGTGAGGGTTTTCAGAAGTGATTCTCCACTGCTTGCTTCCTAGGGTTGAGAGAGAGTGACTAGTTCAAAGTCACCCTTGGACTTTGTGCTGAAAATAGGGCTAGAACTCATGGTCACCCAGTTTATAGCTTGTTGCCTTAATCCAGGGGTGTCAATTTCATTGACAGCTGCATCAGGGCTGTGATTGACCTTGAGGGGTGGGGCAGTCATGGACGACTGGCTGGGCATGGCCAGCTTGACACCACTCCCCAAACTGCTGGCATGTTCCCTCTTTGCATTGGGTAGACTGGGCTGAAGCCACACTGGCCTAATCTTTCCTCTTCACATTGGGAAGGTCTGGATGGCCCTGAGGGCCAAATTCAACCACATCCTTGAGTTGGTCACCCCTGCCTTAATCACTATGTCAGATGGAATCTGGTGGATTCTGCATTAAACAGGTGTTAAGACTAGAATTAATAATCTGAAAGTTGCCTTTCAGTTGTATGATTTGATTAAAAAAAGCAGTAATCATAATAGCATTGAGGGATTGGCTAAGTTAGGGAAAGTCTTACAAAAAGCAGGAGGACATTGAAAATATTTCTGGCATGAAGAATAATTATATAGTTTAGTGATTTAGGGACAAATGTAACCCTTTCAAAGATTAATTTTGATATTTTATTTATCAAAGATAAACAAAGATTTATTTTTAAGTTATCTGTTACAAGATAACAAGTATAGGTAGGAAGATAAAAATGAACAACAGAAGTAAATGTGGACTGTAAGACAGGAATAGTAGACACACTGGTGTGCTTATATATGTCCCCTTTAAAGACCTCTTAAGAATGGGGTGAGGTCCAGGGTAGACAGTTTGAGGTTGAAGCTGTGAGGAGTTGAGGCTGTAACAATGCAGTTGGGTAGGGTGTTCCAGGCATTGACCACTCTGTTGCTGAAGTCATATTTTCTTCCCAATAATTGACAGTCTGGTGGAATCATCTCTTCTATTCATGCTTTCAGAGATTGAAAAAAGACCTGAAAGCATGAATAGAAGAGATGATTCCACCAGACTGTCAATTATTTGGAAGCCTGCACTCACAAATAAACAAATCTCCACACCACAAGCCAAGCAAACACCTGGACACAAACAGATCCCCCCTGATAACTCCAGCTCAAACACACCTCAACCAGGCACCCAGATGAAACCTAGCTTCCAAATAAATGATAGCCGTCCATTTACTCAGAGCCAAGCTGCACTAAAAGCCTCCAATACAGGAACACAATGTTGCCAGCCAATCAAGACAAAAAAAGCCACAAAACAGACAGAAGATATTAGAAACACCAATCAAACAGAACACAGCAAATTCCAAGACTAACAAACACAGACCAAGACTCCCAACCAATCAGGATGAAGAAAAAACCATTCTGGCACAGCAGTAGGCTAGCCTCAAATTTAAAACTGAAACGGCTGTGAAAGTCTGACTCACAGACGAACACAATACAGAAGCCTGATGATGGCAGATGAGATTCTGCCGAAACGTTGCTACAACTTTAAAAGCACAACTATAATGACGTGGGAAAATACCCGAACAATCAGGCTGGTGCTTTCTGCTTTGTGCCAGTGTAAGCAGTGTGTGATCGGAGCTGCCGTCTCTCTATAAATACTGGTGGGGGGGACTGGTGTGCTGGGCTGATTGGCTGCCCTGCTGCCTCTTGATTCGTTGATGGAGTTAATGTTGGTATAATGGGCTGTGTGATGGCCTTGTGAGTTTTGTTGTGGAGATATGCTGGATCTTGTGCTGTAATCTCCTGGGTCATTTGTTTTGTAGTGATCTCTTTTCCATTAGCCTCCTGTGTTGTAATGGCTTGGGTAATGGATTGTGTGATTACCCAAGCAAAGTCAATGGGGAAGCCATATTCACTTAATGATCGTGTAACAACTGCAATGATTCACCTAGCAACTGTGGCAAGGAAGATCATAATGTGGGGTAAAACTCACTGTTGTAAGTTGAAGACTCGCTGCTCTATGTTGATTTTTAAATTTGGAAAGGAAAAAATCCCTCCCCAGACAGAATTGCAACATTCGTAATGCAGATGATAAAACGGGCTGATTTTTATTGATTAACATCTCTAATGTGGGAGATTTGGGAGCTGTCTCTAGAAAACAGAAGTGAAATGGCTACATTGCTTCACTTTGCATTGCTCTGTGTGTCATTTCAGTGATAAACTGGAAATGCTGGAAAAGAATTCAGTGATATGCTACGTTGTCTGGCAGGCTTGCTTGAAGTTTCACAGATCAATGCAGCTTTTTGTAACTGTGTCACAACTTGAAAGTACCCCATTGGCACTTGAAAAGTAAATCTTGTTAGGGTATATTTTCTCCGGCTAATGTCTGCGGCTACACATGAATGGCAGAATTAATTTAACATCATGTCATATAAAATTCTTCAGACAGCACTGTATTTTTTAAAAGTCAGATATTTGTTAAATGTTCTTATAATGAATTCTCCCCAGCTTTTCATCTTTTTAACTGCAGAGACGTGTGTAGCCAAGCAAATATGCAACAGGAATTTTTCTATTGGTGGCCTCATCCTCAAGGGTTTCTACATCTGTGCGTGTGAAGGGAGGAGCCAAGCAAATATGCAACAGGAATTTTTCTATTGGTGGCCTCATCCTCAAGGGCTTCTACATCTGTGCGTGTGAAGGGAGAAAAAAACATAGAATCATAAGATTGGAAGGGACCTTGGAGGTATTCTAGTCCAATCCCCTGATCAAGGCAAAAACCTTATGCTATCCTAGTCAAATGGTTATCCTGTCTATTTTTGAAAACCTCCAATGATAGAGCACCCATAACACTGGGAGGCAAACTGTTCCGCTGATTAATTGTTTCCTTGCCAGTAAGTCACTCCTTACTTCTAAGTTGGATCTCTTCTTCACAAGCTTCCACCCATTACTTCTTGTCTTATCCTCTGGTGTTTTGGAAAAATAAATCTCTTTTCTCTCTAACAGCCCCTGAAGCGCTAGAAGACAGTGGCCTTGTGTTCCCCCCCATTCCTTGTCTTTAATAGGCTAGGTCCCTCAACTGCTCATCATACAATTTGCAACCTTGTGTAAAGCCATTTGGCTCGAGCTCCTTTGAATTTGATTCACATAAGGAAAAAGTTGCCCTACTGCCCTACAAAA
This sequence comes from Laticauda laticaudata, assembly GCA_004320025.1. Taxonomy (NCBI): domain Eukaryota; kingdom Metazoa; phylum Chordata; class Lepidosauria; order Squamata; family Elapidae; genus Laticauda; species Laticauda laticaudata. The sequence goes on from BHFT01018370.1 coordinate 29,847, forward strand.
GTTGCCTCTTGTATTAATATAGTACACAAATACACATACACACACACATATGGAATAGGTTGATGCTATAATAAGGGGTGTGACAGACATGCAGTGGGTTTATGCATTTTACTTCTCCAACAAGGCATGCAACTAAAAAATAATTAGTTCAAAGTTACTTATACTTTGTACTTTCTAATACTTTCCACCAGGATCCCCAGTGGCACAGTTGTTAGAATGCAGTATTGCGGGCTAACTCTTCCCACAGCCTGAAGTTTAATCCTGATGGGCTCTGTAAAAAAGATATTGAAATTCTAGAAAAAAGTACAGAGAAGAACAACAAAGATGATTAGGGAACTGGAGGCTAAAACATATAAAAATGGTTGCTGGAATTGGGTATGTCTAGTTTAATGAAAAGAAGGACTACGGATGACATAATAGCAGTTTTCCAATATCAAAGGGCTGCCACAAAGAAGAGGGGAGTCAACCTATTGTGCAAAGCACCTGAAGGCAGGACTAGAAGCAATGAATGGAAACTAATCAAGGAGAGAAGCAACCTAGAACCAAGGATAAATTTCCTGACAGAATAAGTAGGTGGAACAACTTGCCTCCAGAAGTTGTGGATGCTCCAACACTGAAGGTTTTTCAGGAGAGATTGGACAACCATTTGTCTGAAATGGCATAAGGTTTCCTGCCTGAGCAGGTGGTTGGACTAGAACACCTTCAAGGTCCCTTCCAACTATCTAACTCTATTATTCCAGGCTCAAGGTTCACTCAGCCATCCTTCCAAGGTTCTATCCATCCAAGGTTGGTAAAATGAGACCCCAGACTATTGGGGGCAATATTGTAAACCACCCAGAGAATGTTGTAAAGCAATATGGAGCAATATATAAGTCTAAGTGCTATTGCTAATACTTACTTATAACACATACATAGGGATAGAAAGAGAATGAGAATGAGTGAATGGTAGCTTGGTTAGTATACTCAGTCTCAGTGAACAACAGTAACTTATTAGACTTATATGTTGCCCCACTCTCCTTGACTCAGGGCAGCTTGGGGAAATTATATTTGCCCATGATGAATTGGGAGAATGCTATGAAAATATCAGTGTTTCTGTTGTTAAAGGGCAGTTCAAATAAATAGGTGTCAATGAACTTAAGGGGAAAAAGAATACTCTATAATCCCAGTTTCATACCTGATTGGCACTTTTCTGGTTTATTATTATTTATTATGCTTTATTATTGATATTCATAAGACAGTTTTGATATTCTTATGTGAAACCCTCTGAGCAAAAGAATGGCATAGAAATAACAGCAACTACAAGCTCTGTATGACACAGCACCAAACTTCAATAGGGATTGTCTTGCCAGAACTGACTCTGCCCATCTGGCAATAACATCTCAATCAGGCTGAAGTACAGTATATAAGACAGGCAATATTCAGCTTCATAGGAAAGTGAAAGCAATTGGCTTACAACCCAAAGCTGGTACAAAAAATAAAACTAAAATATCCTCCTTCTAGTAGCTCTTTTTGCCAGACAGCAATTTTGCAATAGCTCTACGTCTGCTCTTTTAGGGACCTCAAGAGCTCTTGCGAAACTCTTGAAATGGTTCAAGCTCATGGCAAGCTGAATTTATAGCTGAAATGCCATGATTTCTTACTCCATTTCTGTTTCCCCCTTCATTTTTAAATATTCCTACGGTGGGTTGTAAACTGTGCTCCAAAACTGGCAAGAAATGCAGAAAATATAAAGTTGGTTTGTTTTAATTTGAGGGAGAGAGGGAGGGGAGAATCACCAAGCACTACCAGGGAAAACATGCATTTTCTATTTAGTTAATGAAAATTTTGCATTCTGTTCAATTGAAACTTTAATTAAAGCAAATTTTAAAGTACCTGTCGATAAATGTTCTAGCACCTTGTTAATATATTCAAGTAAAAATAGCAAATAACCTGTAGTATGAAAAGATGTTGGACTGTATGATTTTTTTAGGTTCGGTGCATATTTCACTGCTGAGCTAGGAGTTTACATGTTAGAGTAGAACCAAAGAAATCCAGGTTCAATGCCATAGTGAAATATAGCTTATTGGTGGCTATGGGCCAGTTTTTAATCTGCCTGTATCTCACCAGGATATTATTGCAAAAAGAAATTGAGTAAGGGCCATTTTGTACAGTGTCTGAAATTGACATAAAATAGCCTGAATGTAATTAGAATATTTTCAGATGTATATAGTTACTGTGTTGCACTGAATTTGAATATTTTCATCTAAAAAAAACCTGCCAAGTTTCAGTTTCCAGGGAGCATAAGTGGGTAAAAGCAGTGGTGGTATTCTACCAGTTCGGCCCGATACTGCCAAGCCGGTAGCAGTGGTGAGCAGTGGAGACAGAACCAGTTACCTCCGATTTTTGAAATGCACCACTGGGTTAAAGTGATAGCTACAAGCAAGAGGCCTAGAAGATATTTGGCAACAATGGCACAGAAGAATTGGAATCTGGATCTGGTCCTTCATGAATAAAGAAATAAATATATTTCTGGACAGGAGATAGGGCAGTGAATCCCAGAAGACCAGAGCAGAGACAGATGTACCTTGCAATAAGGCAAAGACTTGTAGCATTTATCAACTCAATACTGACTCTTTTTTTTTTTTTATAAAGAATTTTATTAATTTTTAACAAACAAACATATACAAACAAAACACAAAACATAAGAAACATAAAATATCTTTTTGGACGGCAGTTTGATCCCGAGTTACATCTTTTTGTACAGACATAAATTCAAGTTCATGCTTACTTTTATATAGCATTCCATTTCTTATTCACTATTTTACATTTTCTATATAGCTTCTCCCCTCTTTTCACTCTCTTAATTCTATTATATTTATTTCATCTCAATTTAAATCATTATACTTATATCCTTTGTCTGTCCTGTTTCAGCTGTCTATTATCTTTTCTCATTAACACAAAATTTCTTCTGTAATGACTGATTGGAGTATAATGCCTTACTCAATACTGACTCTTCATGACCATGCAGATGGATTTTCTCTATGACAGTCTGTCCTTACCTGATCCATCAGGTTTTCCAACAATGCTCTCACTGGCCCTGTAACTAAGTCTATTCTTCTAATTCCTGGTCATCCTCTTCTTCTCTTTCCTTTAGCCTTTCTCAGCAGAAGTTTCTGCTATAGAGAGCTAAGTAGTCACATAATAGGTAATAAGAAAGGTAATTTGAACCGGATCCTTTATGCTGCCCAAAAAGAATTTTAGGTTGCTGTGTTCAATTTGTTTGTTTCCTTGCCTATCCAAGGTATTCTCCAAAACCAGATTTCAGAAGCATGGATCTTTTTTGTATTCTGTTTTTTTTTTCAAAGTTACAGGGCTAGTCCGCAATAGGTAAAAGCAAATTAGCATTGAATAGATTTGTTGGCTCATGAAATACAGTGTTTGACATGAATACAAATTAAGAATGTGGCAAAACAGCTGTCCAGACTGAACATGCTCACTAACTGATATTCTGTTTGACTGATTTGCAATCTTCTGGGATATCAGAGCTCAAAAAATGATAGCTTTGCCCTTCAATATGACCTGTCTCATTCTCAGTGTGACCCGCTTCACTTCTTAGTTGGTAGTGGCATTTGGGTTTTAAAGCAAAAGGTCCAAGACTGAATTTGCAAGAATTAGCACAAAAGCATCCAAATAAGAAGAGTTGTGAAGAGTCGAGGCTGGAGCAAAATGAAGGTAAGAAAAAGAAAGAAGACGTATCATATTTATGATAATATTTTATAATTTAAAGTTGTATATATGTATGATCATTAGATCCAAAATCTAAAGCAACTATTTGCATCAAACCACCTCCATACTATTTCCTAGGAAAAATACATAGGATATCCTAATTCAACTGAAAGAAAAAATTACATCTACATTCTAAAGAAATCATTTTCTTTTTTTAATTTTTTTTTTATTCTTTAAAAACAAAAAATACAAAAATCTCATTTCCATTAACAGTGATTGTGTCATTGTATATATATGTTTCTTATTTTGTGACTATTCATTATTTTATCCTTATCCTTCACTCATTCGTACCACC
>BHFT01018371.1:0-53583 GCA_004320025.1 Laticauda laticaudata
GACTTTGGTCAACTGGGTCTTCCGAGCCGCCTCCTACCAAACTTCGTCAAAAGGCTGGAAGGCCATCCTCGCTTGAAAGTTCAGAATGCACAACCGTGTCTTAGTTCCTTACAGCCTCCACCATCAGCTTCTTTTTATAACAGTCCGTTATCTCCTGCATCTTCTCGCGATCCATCTTCGGGTACCCAGACACTTCTTGGCCGCTCCTTTTTCCTTCGCGGTAGAACAGATGAAGAGCCTGTAGATGGCTTTCGCACCTCGTTTTAGAAACGGATGCGTGGCCTACTAAAAGGAGTAGTCTGTGATGATCAATGTGTGAGATGACCTGGATGCCTGTGGAAGAAGCAAGAGCCAAGAGGAAGGCTGAAGAGCGTCTGCAAAGCACGGGCTGCCCTGGACTGAAAGTGAGGCATCGCAGATGATTCTCCCCCTATTTATAGGAAATCATACGGTTTTTCCCGCTAGGTGTCCTTTTGATCCTCGTCAAGCCATCCTTCAGTTACAACGCTGTAATATCTTTGAGATACGCTCCGCCTAATACTAGACAACATTTTTTTCACCGTTTTTAACTTGCTTTGTATAAGAGAGCTGAAGATGCCGCTTTATCCTTGCCTTAGCAATCTGTTGCTCACTAAACTCAAGCTGTGTGTCCGTGCCGCTGTAACCGTCTTTACGCTTCCTTCCTGTGTCCGTTATCCTGTCTGGACGTGGATGTGAGTTAGCATGAATGCACAGCGGTATGATGCACCTTAGCGGATATACGCAGACGCGTAACGGATAATTGATGATTCGAGAACATCTAACGGATGTTCCCCATATGCGTAGCGGATGTAGAACGGACCACGTTGGCATTACATTTTCCGGCTAACCAATGTTTGTGCAGCTCAAAACTATTTTGTGAGCCGGTACTATGAAATGTCAGTAGAGGGATGCTAGGACGGATAGAGAGGATGAAAAACCCCACGGATACAGATCGCACACGTGCGTAATCCACAGGACGCTAGTGGTACAGCCATCGATGACATCCGTGTTAACACACAGAAAGGCAAGTTGTTTTATATTTCCATTTAGATCCTCCTTCCATCCGTATGGTTTACTTGTGATCTCGGGGAGCTTTTAGAATGAAGCTAGAGAACTGTAAAAGAAAAGTACTTGAAATTATATTTCTCAAGGACCATAATAGCTACAATGGTATAGAATAGAGGGAAGAGACGGAGAGAGTGCTTATCTGCAGATGTTCTGTCTGGCATTTCTATCCGAACAATTGAAACTTGGGCTTTGAAGTTTGGAGGAAGAGCTATGACAAGAGCCTTGGATAATTAATTAAAGTGCAGTGTTTGTTCATGTTTCTTCTTAAGTGAGTCATCCCCCCCTCACCAGCTCTTACTGTCATTTTTACTTTTTAAAAACCTTCATATTTTCCTGTACATATTCATTCACTCTTTGCTTTGTATTTTACAAGGGAAAAGCCTCAAAATTTTTCTTTTTTCTTTTCCTTTCTTCTTCGGAATTTTTGTTTTTTATATTGCTTTTTTTTATTTTGAAAATTTTTAATTGATTTAACGGTGTTGAAAAACCTGAAGAATTACTTTTAATTTTTTTAATTTCTTTTTTACTTTGTCTTTGTTAAATCCTTCTCTTTTAACTTTCTTATTCTCCTTTTACTACCTAATTACTGATTGGATTAAGGTTAAGCAAGAACCTTGGAAAGAACCTTTTTTTGCCCGTGCCTCTTTCTTTTTACTTATTTGATTGGGTTTTTCACTCTAACTAGCATTTCTTATTTTTCATTTTGGATTATATAATTGAGGCTGTAATTTCATAGTTGTTCGATTATGGAGTTAGGAAGTAACCTGACAGATCCTGAAGTTGTTTAAAATGAGTAGGAAGTTTATAGCTTCTGGCTCTTCAACTTTGGCTTCCTGCTCCCCACCATCTGGAGGACAAATGTTTCAATTCAGACAATGTTTAAAAGCAAGAACAAAGATCAAGGAAAGAATAACTCTAAACAGATGATTACGCAAGGAATCCCAAGACCTTAAAATAAATATCAGATACCACTGAAAAGAAGAATGAAAAATATTGGAGCAAAGAACACAGAGAAAACTGATGAAAGGTGGAGAATATTCAACAAATGATGGTGAAGTATCCGATGAGCGATTCCAAAAAATTGAACAGAGACTAAATCAAAGAGATAGAAGATTGTTGAGATTATTGTTCATCAGCATTAATAGTGGATTTGAACAGATAAAATGTGGGATAACTGAAAGAATGACGACGAAATGGACAGATCAGAATTTTATCTCAGATTTCACAATATAAGAGGAAGGAAATGGAAAAATCTAGCTGAGATAATGATAGAAATAATTGGCCGAAACTTTGAAATAACAGATTAGAGAAAATGATCGGATGGAGTAGATACAGGTTTAGCTGAGTTTTTACATGATATACGATAAGAAATTAACGCTACCGAGAGAAGTTCATATCAGATTTACAAATAAAAGTAGCCATATAGAACACGACAATATAATACAGAGTGTAAGAGAGAAAATAAAGGCAAAGAGCATTGTGGTTCATTAAGCAAATAATCACAGAAGAGTGAGAAGAGATGAGAAGACAATATCGCTTATTGACTAAAATGCTGTTGAAAACAAGAGGTATATTATAGATGGCTAATCCCAGAAGAATTAATGTTATACAGCCAAGAACCAGAGATATACGAATTGATCCACAATCAGAGAAAGCCAGAATTATTCTTTATCAGAATTTTTTGGTAGGAGAGAGTCAGGCAGAAAAAGAGATTTTGAACTGAATTTCAAGAGGAACCCCTAATGGGAAAGATGAAACAAAGAAGAAGGCCGCCCAGTGGGGTGGATATTTGTGGAGAACCTAAAAACAACGTGAAAACGCAGAGATCTAATGGGAGAGCTTGCCAAACTAATTATAAAGCTTATAATTATGGAAGAGAAAACCAACTGATTCAATGAAATTATACAATGGACTTAATTAAGCTGTTAAAAGAAGGAAAATTTTTCAGCAGCATCTAGAGGAAACTAAAATTTGATATTAATTTGTCTACAGAAGTATACATTAATAAAAAAACAATATGAACCAAATTGTTGATTAATAGCCAGAATTAGGGAAAATATTTACTTCTTTGTACTCAATAATAAGCAAAAGAGAGAAGTGGTTTTTATATATCAAAGAGACGATTTCCAAGCAAATAATTGATTTATTACTGTAAGAAATTACGAAGACGGAGAGTATTATGTTGGCAATAATGGATAATAATACAGATAACACTCTTGGATTGCAATTTTGCTCCGAGATGATAAACAAGAAGAATTCTATAAAAAAATTAACAACATGAAAATAATTGAACTTGACTAGTGTCAATATAGTTATGATGGGAGATTTCAGTGGAATGTAGCACAATAAACCTGGACAAGTATTAACAAACGACAACAACAAAAAGCAAACATTAGGAAGACTCATCACAAATCACTTTTTTAAAAATGAAGATGAAATAATAGATTTAAAAAGATTATATGGAAGAGAAAGAAATGATAAAAACCAAACAATACAACTTTTTAGCTCAAATAGACATTTTAAACATGGTCCAGAATAGATATCGATATTGGACGTCAACAGTTAATTAATATTTAATATGTCAAGATAACAAATATTGAAACAATGTCTTTCGCGGCAGGACCATAATCAATGACAATGAAATGGAAAGGACAAAAAAAGAAAGGATTGAGATGGACTGTTAAATAATACTCATTTTGAAGCAGAAGGATTTTTTACAGGCGATGGAGAAGAAAATTGGTTTTTTTCCTTTAGAGAAAATAAAAAAAGAAGGATACTTGCAAATTCAAGAAGTGTATGGCGCATATCCACAATGAAGGACATATGCCTAGAGGCTTGATTAAATAAGACTACACAAGGAAAGGAACATAGGAAAAAGGCAAGCCACGGAAGCTTTAGAAGATGAGTATAAAAGACTTTGAACAAAGATAACTACAAGAAAACGCCAACCAGTAAAAAAGAGACATTAAGTCTAAAACTCGTGTTACCATTATCGCAATTAAACATAAAATGAGTTTAATAGAGAAGAAACATTAGCACAGGAAAAATCAGTAAGTTGCTAACAGAATTATTTTTGTAGGGCAAACAAAACAACGGTACGACTGGGTTAGTCATTACAAATTAGAGAAATTAGAAAAGAATCACGGAAACACATACCAGTCGCAGTTAATAGGATATGATCAAGGGTCAAGTTTGTCATGCAATAAAGAAGAAAGAAGAAATCATTTAGACTTTTATGGGAAATTTATATGAGCAAAGAGAATATTGATGAGGAAAGAACTGAACAAGTATTTACAAGAATGCTAATGTACTACCTAAGATACCCTAAAGAGACTGAAAAAAATGTTAGAAAAGCAAGAATAACCATGATGGAGTTTAACTGAAGCACTTTAAGAAAGAAAATAATGTGGAAGGGCACCTGGCCCAGATGGACTTCCAAGCAAATTCTATAAAAACATTACAAAGAATCGCTGAACTATCGCAACTGTTCTTTAAAAAAGTCAATGAATGAAAGTTTATGTTTTAAAGAAGAAGATAACCTAAAAGATGGCTGAGAAGCCTACATTACACTTATTTCCAAATAAGAAGTAGATTGATCCATTTACTATAGAACAAAGCAGAATAGGTTATGACCCATCTCCTTTATGAAATGCAGATTATAAATCTTGCTTCAGTATTGGCAGAGAGTTACTCAAAAACTATTTAAAATAATTTTATTCACTCTGACGCCAAATGGATTTCTGCCAAAGAGACAAGATTAAAGATAATATGAGAGTAATATTGACAACTTTGCGAACATTAATGAGACTCACCCCGAAAAAGAAATGGCTTTGGATATTTTTAGATGCACCAAAAGGCAATTTGATTATGGTGAACTGGAGATTCATGTTTATTATTATTAGAACAATGTGAGGCTTTGCCCAGAAATTTATTCAGCAATACAAGCCAATATTATAAGCGAACGGCAAAGGTATGAATTGAGGGGAGAATTAACAGATTCCATCAAATATAAGAAAAGGTACGAAGACAAGGTTGCCCACTATCACCTTTGCTATTCATATAAACTGCTGGAATTGTTAAATAGAAACATTGAGACGAAAAGAGTATAAAAGGAATGAAAATTAAAAAGGAAGAATTTAAATTGGCAAAGCTTATGCAGATTACTTGACTTTTATTTTAGAATAACGCTCTTAAGAAACATCACCAAAATTATTGGAAAGAAAACAAAAATTAAAGAGGTATATTGGTAGGTGGACGGACCTGAAAAATAAGCAAAAGACAAAAAAAGATTTTGACAAAGAACATGTTACTAAGACAAAAAGAAGAATTGGCAGATGTATTTGAAAATTCAAAGTTACGAATAAGATTAAAGTAATCTGTGGATAACATTGACGGAGCAAGAGTAGTACATTATAAAGAAACAACTTACCATTAACTTAAACAATAGAGTAGCACTAAGACTTTGACAAAATGGGAAAACCATACAATTGTCACAAATAGGGAGAACTTCAAAGCAATCAAAATGAAATATTTTACCCAGAATTCCTATACTTGTTTCAAAACAATACGCAATTAGCTTGGAAAGGACGTACGTTGAAGAAATTTAAACAAAAATTGGTTGAAATAATATTATGGCAACGGATAGAAAGTCCGAAGAATAAAGTTAAAAATCTTAACAAGATGCTAGGAATTAAAGGGAGGGATCTTGGTCTGCCTATTTGGAGTTGCGTACTACCAAGCCTACAAACTTGACATGGGTTACAAGGAATGGATAAACATTAAAGAAATACTAGATGTTGGGCAATGAGAAAGACAGTATTTGTTGTGGAGGTGGCATCCCTTTTATTGGTATAAGGGAACTAAAAATAACAGGGTTATTTTTGGAAGACATGCATATACAGGAGTCTCTCTGTGGTTAAATTTGGGAGAAGATTAAAAGACAATGGTTATTTGAAAATTCCCAGTCTGGTTATCAACTATGAAGCATTTTCTTATCCTATAACATATAAGAAGGAACAAACAGTTAAATGATGGGGAAATTTAGAATGAGAAAGGGTGAAACTTAAATCGATGCAAAAATAGACGTGAACCAAGTATAAAGATGAATTGGTTTTCTTACGCGGGGAATATATTCAAAGGTATGAAAACAGATTTTAAAACAGAAGATTTCTATAGATAAATTACTGATTTAATAAAGAATTTTGAACACGGTTACTGATGAAAAAGGTGATTAAAAAAATGTGTCATTGCGATACATTTATTAAGAAAATTAAACTAGAAGAAGAACAAGTTAAAGAAACTGATTGCTTGCTTGGGGGAAGAATTTTTGGATATGGGAGATTGATCTAGAGAAGATGGCAAAAAATTGTGTCTCAAAATTATTAACAACAACGTCGAACAGCATTTAAAAGAAAATTTATAAGATATTTTTACAGGTGGCATTTTCCCCCGACAAGAATGGTGCAAGAATGTTCAAGAAAAAATCCGAGAAAAGAATGTTGGAATCGTCATCAGATACCTGGCTCATATTTACCATATGTTTGTGGACTTGTGCGGAATGCAAAAAATATTGGACTAAAATCCACACATAGTTGGAAAAAATGACTAAAAAGCATATAATTTAAAACTCAGAGTATATTTTTATTGGGAATTTTACCATGATGCATACAGCAAAATTTAAAAAATATTTGATTGTAAATGTCATTAACAAGCAGCTAGGATTGTATTTGCTAAAAATTGGAAAATGAGAAAATACATCGGCGGAGGAAACTAGTCAAAATTATACGTGAATGTGCTGAAATGAGTAAATTTGACATTTGAAATTAAGAGAACAAGAGATAAAACAATTTTAAACAAAATTTGGGACCCTTTTCTATCAATAGGCTAGGATAATAACAATATAAGTAATAGAATATTTAAAATTATAGAAAATAATGAATCTATATAAAATATTATTATTTATTATTATTATATTATTATTATCTATTACTTATTATAGATTATTATTATTATTGATTATTATTATTATTATATAATGTTTTAAGATAGATTTGGAAGGACTATCATTGAAATTGTTACAAAATAAACCTAAGTACAGTATCTCGCCAAAACGTAGAATGAACAAAATGTATAGTCCCAAATGATAGATTCAATAATAATACTAGGATATTCAATTTCTGATAATGATGAGGTTATTATGTAATGTAGCTGTAATTGGAGACTATGAAATCAATGCGAGCGAAAAAATTTGTCTAAAACGCAACCAACACAGCTGTTTGTATACTTTATGGAAGAAAGCTGGATGTTTTTATGTTTTGTTTGTTTTTGTTTGTCCTTAAAAATCAATAAAACTTTAAAAAAAAAAGAATATCTTTCATTTGTTACATGAAGTAAAGAAGGCTTGCAAAGGAAGATAAAAAGTACAGTTGACATTCTTATATGAGCCAGTATAAGAAAGAGAAAGAGGAAGTAATAAAAAATAAAAAATCTGCAGAACAGAATCCTTTTGTTGAATTGTTTTCCCCTTTAATGCTTTCAGTATGCATCTAAATGTTTTTATTTTAGTGTTTCTCTCCAGTGTACAGACATACAGTATATAGACAAAGGATAAAGAAAAATACAGAAACTGAAAGTTACAATTGAAGAACAATTAGGGATTGTGGAAAGCAACCTATTGCAAACTCTACATTCAATGGTACAAGTTTGTGTATACAGTATGTATTTGCTGACTTGTCGTATATATGCTTGGTGTTTACATTTTATCGTTTGAGGTCCAGTTTTTTAAGTACTGAGGCCTGTTTCTGCTTGTTTTTCCCAGATCAAAATGCAAATGAAATATTAGTTCCATAGATAATCCTTCTGTCTGGAAAATATGGAACAGATAAGTCCAACAGTAAAGTTGCCAAAACAAGAAAAACTACATAGATTTGTGGGCTACTCTGTAACCATTTACAGTATTTCAGCTTGCTTCTTGATACAGCAGATATAAACTCTTGAAAGTGTCGACCCACCTAGTCACCACCAAACTTGCAAGTAACTGTGTGTGAGAGAGGGGGGAAGGGAGAGGGAGGGAAGAAGGGAGGGAAGAAGGGAGAGAAAGAGATCGTGGGTAAATATTCTTCGCAGAAACTTGAGTGTACATCCTAATTAGGAATACAGGATAACAGAGTTGGAAGGGACCTTGGAGGTCTTCTAATCCAATCCCCTGCTCAAACAGGAAACCTACACCATTTCAAATAAATGATTGTCCAATCTCTTCTTAAACACCTCCAGGGAAGGAGCACCCACAATTTCTGGAGGGAAGTCATTCTACTGATTGATTGTTCTCGCTGTCACGAAAGTTACCGTTAATTGTAGGTTGCTTCTCTCCTTGATTAATTTCCATCCATTGTTTCTTGTCCTGCCTTCAGGGGCTTTAGAGAATAGATTGTGTCCCCCACTCTTCTTTGCCCCTTAGATATTGTAAAACTGCTATCATGTCACCCCCTAGTCCTTCTTTTCATTAAACTAGACTGGTATGTTGTGCACAGATCTGATTGTCTTGAGATGTCCTGGGACATATACCAGGAAAAACATCTTGGACATAGGTCCTTTGATATATCTTAGCTAAAACAGGAATGTTTTGAAGACTTAAATCTATACAATTTGTTCATGATAAAAGAATCTATTTGATTTGCATATGGTATTTTTTATATAGTAATTTTTGGTAGAGGTCATCTAATGCATCGAAAAGGTTTGTGACTGACATGAATAATTTGATTCTATATTCAGGTGAACTGTGGGATACTAAATTCATAGTAAATAAGTAGTGTTTTTCACATATGTCTTGAATTTTTCTAGCAGTTCTACAAAAATAAATTTAAAAAGCCAATAAATAAGTGATAGCATGTTAAAATTTTTCTGCCCAAAATTTTTACATGCTATATTTAAAACCAGGCTTTATTACAAACTCAAGATGTTGCTCTATAGATAACAAACACATCTTAAATTGTTGGTCAATGAAGATACTTCTGTATAGAAATTCATGCAAAGCTAGAAGAAATCTTTATATTTTAGCAGTAGGACCCAAGAATAAATATAGTCTTTGAAGCTTGATTTTAATATATTACTCAGATCTATTATTCTGGAGATTTGACTATTTTTCTGATATTTGGAAAATTGTTTGAGATGGATATATTAATATATGCCTGTTGAATTTCCTGTTAAAGTACTATTAATTCAGTTAAATTAAGAATTAAATTAAACTTCTCCTATATTGTACTTCATCAGATCCTCTATGATTAAAACTTGATTGAATTTAGAAGAAATGTCAAGAAAAATGAAACTAAAAAGTCATTGAACTTTTACACAAGAAAAACAGCAAACTCTACAGTATATTTTCAAAACCTTATTATGCTTGAAGGTTGTTCTCTGATATGTTTGAAGCAAGATGGTCAAAGTAGGAGTGTTTATCACTGAAGTAAATTCATTGGCATGGGAAAGGTAACTGTTTTCAATTATTTAACATATGCTATTAAACATATGTAAAATAACTGTACTCCATAGGGTTGGATAGCAGATAAATAACAGTAAGTTTTGCTTGCGCATTTTCAATTGAATAATATTAGTAATATCCCTGTTTCTAAGAACAGCTGGTAACTAAAAAGTTGCTTAGAGAATTTGTGGAATCTCTCCGCCGGGAAAATTAGGCAACCATCTGTATGAACACTTTACATCTGGTGTGTAGTTTATGTCCAAATAACTGATTTGAGGAGTATGCTTTCTCCTAGTCCCCTAGTTGTTTCATTCCATGATTATATTATTCTAATTCACTGTGTTTGTGAGCCAGTTTTCTCATCCTTTATAGATAGTTGTAGGTCAGGATGATAGAAATTATCTCTATTCCAAAACAAAAAACAAAAAACCCAAACAACCAGATTTGGCTTATTATCTTGAACAGAAAATGTTGTCATTACTTCCAATCAGGACTCTCTCAGGATTGGATATATCGTTGGTATGCAGGAAGTCAGTGGTCCAATCACCATTAACAGGTAAGAAATCTGCTGGAGACACAAGACTACTGGAGACACAAGCACCACTTTGTTTTATTTAATGTGTGATAAGCCATCTTTCTGTGTTCTAAAATCACTCACAGACAAAACACCATACAGCAAACTTTATTAAATGGTTTTTCCAATAACTGCACTTCGGGTGCACTGATCAGCTAAAGTCCAAAAACTTCCTAAAAGTATTCTCAGGATAAGTATTCCAAAAATGCAGAAACCATCAGAAAGCATTTTACCCAATCCAATTCAATGTTTTGAATCACTGTAAAGATTCATTGCTGAAATTCAAATTAAAGCATTTGTTGCCTTTCTTTTAAAACTTGGAAAGGAATAGCAAATGGCATATTACTTGTAAAATGTGAAAGTTAATTTGATAATCTTAATGCTAAAATACTGAAATATGAAAACATGGAATATCAGAATTACGCTAAGTCTAAAATATCAGACAAAAAGGAGGAACTTTGGAACTTCTTAATTGGACACAATTTCTTTATAAAAGTACATCTTTTATTCCTAAACAAAGAGTATTTTTTATGTGCTATAGTTTCTCACCATGTATAACAACTGCGCAGTATGTATTGGCTGCAACTCTACAGCTTTGGATTTCTGAAAACTGTAGCTCTAAGTACATTCCAAGGGGCTATTGAAGTTGTTTTCCTTTTCTGAAATCAAAGAAAGACTTTTTATTTCTGTAGACAAATCAAACATTGGTTACTACTTTCCCCCATTTCAGGAGGACAAACACCTGCAGTTCTTCCTTCATATCTAAGATCCAGTGCCTGAAGGTGAGGGAAGAAAGAAGAGAAATTCATAGCTGTGGCATCGAGAGACTTAGAGGTTTAGTGACTTTCCAACTGTCCACCACCCACCAATCTCAGTGGATAGGTTAAACAAGTTCTTGACTAATGCTAAACTGAATGACTTCATGACATGCAATAAAAGAAGAATTGGGAAGAACAATTGGAAGGAGCATTTTGCACATGTTTTCCATATGAAATGCATCCAATTGTGCATAAAATTAAAGACCAATATGTCACACAGCTATGACTCTTAGCAAGATATTATTACTGAGGATTTAGCAGAGTTATTAATCAAGGATAGGATTATTTGTGATATCAGGGATAATACAATAAAAATGTTTTCTATCTTGAGAATGGCTGTTAAATCACGTAAAGCTGCAGAAGTAATAGAGGCCCAGATTAAAAAGTTATAAGTTATCTCTAAGAGATGAGAGATAGCAAAATCAAATTCAAGGGATAAAGCAACAAGTAAGAATCGACAAAATCAAGGACTATGTTGGTTGTTATGCCAAAAATTGACAATAGACTGTAAGCAATTAGGCCCGGTCCCACTGCACGTATGGATGCAAACTGGATGTAAAATGTTAAAAAAAGCTTGCCATCTGTTGGAAAACGCTATGGCATCCATGGTTACTTAACTGCATTGCATACGTTGTTTCATACGCTCTATCCGTTGAGCATCCATCCATTGCGATTTCATCATGCAAGAAGTTTTGAGCTGCACAAAACTTTGTGAATGATGAACTTTCTGCCATGTACGATGTACATCCGCAACATATATGGGCAACAAAACGTTTCTATGTCTGTAATTATCCATTAAACATCCGCTTATCCTCTCTGCATCTTCTGGCCATCCCCTACTCACATCTGCTACAGCTGAAAATGCAAAGAAGAAGGAAACAAAAGGTACACGAGGATCTACACCGTTAGTACCACGGAATAGAAAGGATGTAAGCGTATGCCATCTCGCATATAAAGGATTAAAAATGGACAAAACATTTGTATCTGGATGTATCTCTTATATTTAGGATGTCTGGAGTATGTCTAGAGTATGTAGAAGACACTAGTGGACAACCGATATTTCCAATAAAAAGGGGAGAAAATCATCTGGGATCTCAGTATTGAGTCCAGCAGCCATGGTGTACAAGACCTCTTCACCCTTGGTCTTGTCTTCCACATCATCCATTGTTCTCCACCATGGATGATGACACAGTCCGTATGATAGCTGCGCTCATTCATCACCAGAACCAAAAACCTGTTCAGACTGGTTCAACTTTTATACAGAAGGAGAAGAAGGAATGTTCCAACAGCTGTGGGTCCCAAAGATAGATCAATGAGAAGAATGGAGTTTTGAGCTGTATGACCAGTTGATGGTGGAGCTGAGGAAATGAAGACCCTCGTGCATTCCATCACTTCATGAGGATGCCACCAGCCATGTTTGACGAACTTGTACAGCATCTGAGAGCACAGGTTGACTAAGCCTAGCACCAACTTCCATCCCAACCTGGACCCTGGACTGAAGGTGGCACTGACTCTGCGGCACCTGGCCTCTGAACCACCATACAGAAAACATGCAGTATGCCTGGGAGGGTGCACACAAACAGCATCAGCAAAGTGGTCAGAGAAGTGGTTGCAGGCCATCAATTGAAGAATATGTGGAGGAGCTCCTCAGTGCCCCACCACTGAACAAGGCTGGAGAAAACTTGCAGAAGATGGTATCAGAGGTGGAACTTTCCCCCACACCGTTGGAGCCATAGATGGAAGAACTGGCCTGCAAAGCTCCAGCCAACTCAGGTCCACTTATTACAACTACAAAGGGCTTCTTTCAGGATCATCCTCTTTGCCATGGTTGATGCGACTACAAGTTCATCTACATCGATGATTCAGGCAACGGGGTCAGCTTCAGAAGGCCAGGTATACAACGCCAAGTGACCTCAAGGATGGGCTGGAACGCAACCTCATCATGGGTTTTCCAGATCCAACTCTCTACCCAATGACACACAACAATGTGCCCTACTTCATCGTTGGTGAGATGCCTTCTCCCTCAGAACCTACCTCATGAAGCCCTACACTTCAAGATACCTCACCGTGAAAGAGGATCTTCAACTAAACAGGCTGTCCAGGGCAAGACGGGTGGTGGAGAACACCTTTGGCATCCTGGCCAACGGTTCCAGATACTTCTCACCACCATCTCAGCAGCATCGCCCACAAGACTGTGAGGGCATCGTGAAGCTTGCTGCATCCTGCACAATCTCATGCGCACCTGCTACCCAGTGTTGCGCAGAACAGATATGTGGACTGTCAACAAAAGGAATGGGGACATGGTACTCACACTGGATGAACTTGGAAGACAAGACCATATGACAACTGTCTACACAGGTTCCCAACAGACTTCACATGAAGGAAGACGCAGCGCAAACTCCTGAGACACTGGTGAAACTCTCCAGCTGGAGCAGGGAGTGGCAAGACAGGATGATAGATGATTAATGGATGCTTCCTTGAGCCTGTCACATAACACTGGATGAGATTGTGCCATGTATGTTGAGTATGTTGGGCCTACAATGAATAGGCATTAATAAAGAGCTTTGTTTATTTTAAATGTGTTGATGAATGATTAAATTGTTATTGATAAAAAAGGTCCATATGTGTGGCAGCTGGGATGGTGGACCATACAGTCCCACTATGCTTGCACTGTAGGTTTATCTATCCACAAGTATCCTTATCTATCCCACAAGCATGCAAAGGCTTAACCATTTTTTTAAAAGTTTTCACCAACACTTTATTAAGTTAAAAAAATGAACCAAGTGACTTAAGGCAAAGATAACCTTTATTAACTTTCTTAGGTAAACTGTATGACTTTATCAAAAAGCAAAAATGAACCAAGTAAGTGTGTTAAGCAAAGATAACCTTTTTAACTTTCTTAGGTAAACTTTATGACTTTATTAAAAAAGCAAAATGAACCAAGTAAAGTGTCTTAAGCAAAGATAAACTTAACAAGTACAACTCAGTCTCTGACACTATTCTCCAGTCACTCTGAGTCATGTCCATGGTCTCAGCTGTTAACGGCGAGGGGGACTGTGGAGGTGGCTGTGGCTTGAGTGCCTGGTCTGAGGAAACATTGGGTGCTTGGCCCCGAGGGTACAACAGGGATGGTGTGTTCAGGAAGCTGTCCAAGAGCTGACTCAGTCCCGTGAGGTTGAGAGGCCCTTCATCAAGGACTGGAGATGTCAGACCCAATACTGATGACAGATTGTCCATTGACGGGCTTGGCTGTGGTGGAGGGAAGGAGGAGTGTAGTGGGCTGTCTGGTCTGGCAGCTGGGTGAGGACTGGTGTCTGTGGCATCCGATGAAAACTGGGGCCTGGACTGGGAAGGTTTGTTTTTTGCTGTGGAAGTCCTGGTAGTCATAGCCTTGGTAGGTGAGGGGCTGTTGAAAGCCGTGGAATGGCTGTGACATCGCCTGGGGTGGTGGAGCAGAAACCTGGACTGGGTAGGAGCAGCTTTAGCTGGGCCTTGAGGGTTGTGCAGAAGTGCTGTGATCTTCTGCTTCATCACCTGGTACTGGGCCTCGGCAGGTCCCTCAGGGTCTGGCTCACATAGGTAATGAAGGGCTTCCTGTCCGAGGATGGTATGTCGCTGTGGACCAGCTGAGAGAGAAGTTCTGTGCTGGTCTTCATTGTGTCCCGATCTCCAACAGCACACTGTGGTCCTGGCCCTCGAGTCTGCCTCTCTGCCTGCATCCTCTGGAGTTGGGGGGGGGTGGGTTTGGCCTCTGGTGGCTGGCTGCTTCTTCCTCCATTTGTGACAGCAGGGTGTCATCTCCACGGAATCCTCCAAGTCTGCCCGGCATGGAGAGTGCAGCTTTGGGGGGGGTCTCTGCTGTGGGGCCCTCTGAAGACACCTGCCTGGACAGGGTAGCTGGCTCCTGGCTGGAAGAGGACTGGCTGTCTGTGGGCTGTCTGAGGGAGAGGGGTCTCAGAGGGGCTGCTCCTCGGTGACAGATCTCAAACCTCCAGGAAACAGCACTTGGCCATGGGGTACATCTCCCGGTCAGTGAGCTTGACAGCGGCCGCCCGGATTTCTTGAGGTGCAGTTTGCCATACCAGGTGTGCTTGTGCTTTCACCAATCCCAGGAGTACTGCTGAGGTGTATCCAGGCTCTCTGCCTTGTCTCTCACAGCTGCCTGCTTCTTTCTTGGTGTCCCCAGTACAGTCCTGTGGCCCTTTCTCAAGAGGTACTTGTTCTCCCTCAGCCATTCCAGCACCTCATCCTCATGCCTCCTCAGAAACAGTGTACTGTTTTCCTCTCTCCCTTC
Source organism: Laticauda laticaudata (assembly GCA_004320025.1). Taxonomy (NCBI): domain Eukaryota; kingdom Metazoa; phylum Chordata; class Lepidosauria; order Squamata; family Elapidae; genus Laticauda; species Laticauda laticaudata. The sequence goes on from BHFT01018371.1 coordinate 15,249, forward strand.
TGCTTCCCTTGCCTCTTCCTCCCTCTGGCAGGGCTTCAGCAGGGCCTTCAGGGGCTTGAGCAGCAGGGCCTTCAGTGTCTGGAGCAGCAGGGCCTTCAGCAGCAGGGCTTTGAGGGCCCTTGGGGCTGGTCCACCACTGAAGCAGCAGCAGGAGGAGGAGGTTCAGAGTCAGTGCCAGGGGGTGGGATGCTGGTTCTCGCTTCTTTGCCAGGGCTGGAATGAGTAGGCACGGGCTTCCTCTTCTTGCCTGACTGACGAACCATGGTGTTCCTGTAAGATGTATGTAGCAGCACGTCTTTCCCCTGTATGCTGGGCTGCATGCGTGCTGCATCCTTTTATATCCGCAGAGCTGACACAATTCATTACTCTCGCATGCGCAGTGATGCTTTGCATCCGACGTATACATCCGCGCGGCATCCCCTTTGTTTCCTATAGGCATCTGTGATGCATCCGCTTCATCCGCTATGCATCCTCCCCTTCCACTGTGCGTCCGCTTTGAAATTCTTCCCCGGAACCCCTTCGGATGTGTCATCCGCTTCTATCCACTCTCATCCACTAGGCTTCCTATGAACATCTGTTTAACATCCCTGCTACATACTACCCACGTCCGTTCTTTTCCATTCTTTTCCATTCTGTTTTATGCAAATTTTCACCACTTTTTGGAGCGGATGACAATGGATGGAGCCACCCCCGAAATTTTGCTCATCTGTTGTGTCCTTTATGCATATGTTTTTCATCCGTCGGCCAGTGGGACCAGGCCTTTAATCTTTACAGTATAAGACTGTCAAGGGGAAGCATTTCAATTTGCTGACTAGAGATCATTTAAACTCACAGAAAAGCATTCTAAAGTCTGCATCTTTAATTCACCTTTTGTGCTGTTATAGATTTTAGTGGCTTCTATTTGGCATTGAATTTGTGCTGAATGTTCGATAATTCATCTAATGCATGAGTGGTATTGATGGTATTTGTACTTCTATAAATAACATTATTATGGGAAGCTTCAAAAGGCAGGAACATGATGCAAGACTTTTGAACTCTTCGAGTTAACAAAAATTCAATCTGGAATCATATGGCAACACAGATTAGTTGAAGGTGACAAAGCCTGCCTCTTAAACAACATTCTCTCCAGCAAGAAAAGAAAATTGTGAGTATTCACATGATAATTAAACCTCAATCTAAGTAAGATGTGTAATAATAGTCAGTTGAGTAAATTTCAATGCAATTAATCAGCTAAAGAGCCTTTCTGTAAACCAAATGAATGATATTGAGGCCACAGCAGGAATCACAGACTGCTTGGAAGCAGGAGCTAAAGAATACCCTCCTGTTAAAATATAGCCTATTGCAATCTCAGCAGATGCTGCAACCATGATGGTTTGCACTTCTAAGACAATGGCAGAGGCTAAAACTAATTATTCACAAATTGTAAAGAAATTGTTGAGAATGATGTTAGCTTATACAAGCTTATTACTAGTTTCTTTATACACAGTCATGCACGTGAAGCAGACCATCAACCACTGATCAGATTTTTTGATGAAACTCTGAAGGAGTTCTCAGACTGAATCTGCAGGTGTCTTGGGGACTTTATTATGCATATGGTGAGGCAAACTTAACATTTTAGATGTGAACCTATATTTTGATAAGGTTATAAAAATTTTCCATACTGCAAATAGACTATAACCAATCAAGCACAAGACAGAACTTAATCAGTCTTTGAAATAACTACATTATCAAGGATGTCTTAAGATTCATGCAAATTACCTTTTTCCATTTGATAATAGTATGCAGGCATGAGATAGTAATGGTGAGATGGCTGTTTCAAGGGCATCATAATACCGATGCCAGAGTCTTTGATACACCATGTTGTTAAAGATGCTCAAAGGTCATTTTAGGGATCAAAAGCGTACGATGCCATCATGATGTTTGGCCAACCAAGTCACTGTTAAACACACAGCTTTAATGTCCCTTGCACAGTTTGGACAGAACAAGGGAACCTCTATTCGTGAAACTGCCAGGTTCTTCAGATTATCTTCTGAATGTTTCAGAACATCTAAGAATGCACTCAGATTTCACTTTCAGGTTTCATGGCAGCATTAGAACAAAAAAATAACAGACATCTTCAAAAGAACAGGACAGGAAGTTGCTACTTAAACCCCATGAAGGCTTCAGAGCTATAGAAAGCTGTAAGAAGTTTCATGTATATAAGTAAGAAAATGTTTGGAAAAAGCTAACTTTGAAATATGTCAATGAAGATTCTTAGTTATGCAGGTAGAGTTGTTCTTCAGACTGAAGAAGCTGCTTGGATAAGCAGTAAAATGTTTTGAAAGGAAAGGAAAGGAACAGAAAGGAAAGGAATGGAAAGGAAAGGAAACCCAGTTGCTATGGCTCAACTTCAAGACTAGCTTTGTAATGTACTCATAAACTCACCCTGACTAATTAAAATATGTTTTACATCCACTTTTCATATAACAGGTGAAAAAAGTACAGTTTAGGAAGTCTTCATGCAAGAAACTGAGGCACTGAATCTGAAACAACTTCCATCTAATTCTGCATGGGATTAATTTAATTCAGGGGTCCCCAAACTTGGCAACTTGGCTGGCTGGAGAATTCTGGGAGTTGAAGCCCACAAGTCTGAAAGTTGCCAAGTTTGGAGACCTCTGATTTAATTACACATATTCCAAGCTGAGTGACCTTCATTCTATTGTAAATGAAACTCTGTGCAAAAAGAAAAGGAAGAGACACAAAAACAGTTATCTATCCTAATTTCTGCCTTGCCAATCTAAAAGATCTCATGCATATACCTATATGTGAATGCCCTGAATATGTATGCAGCACAATATACAACTATAGATATATCCCAGGAGCATCTATGGAGAAGGAATCCACAGTGAGAAAATGGTAAGTGCAACCAAGTGATTGAACCCCATACCCTTTTCAACCTATGTTGCATGGATCACATGCACATTAAAAGGTAGAGCTTCAAATACTGATCTTGCCCACAGTTTTGACTCTGTTGCCCATCTTTCTGATCTATTTTATAAAGAAAATAAACAAAAAATAAAGACTTTGTACTCTATATAAATACATTATCAGAAAAATACATCATGATCTTTTTTTTTCTATTGTATTTTTTTTTTAATAAAGAGAAGAAGAATTCAAGCAAAACTTAAAAATCCGAAATACTACAAATCATTTGACATTATGACTTCTTGAGATGCTGCAGGGAAAATCTGCTTATTTATAACTAGTTGATCAATTTTATGGAAATAATAATGTCTTTATCAGGCAAAATATTGGATTCCTGCACTTTAAGCCAAAGGCTTTTCAGATTATTTCAGTAGTTCGGTATCCAGAAATCATAAATCTGACATGAAAAACTTATAAACAAAGATTGCTTTAAGAGACTATTTTTCTTTTTTGTTGGCAATTGTATTCTGAAATCTTAAAATTGCTATAGTTAGCAAATGAGGAATCAAAGAAATATTTTATACTACTGCCACATCATTCAGTTTGCCGATTTTGAGTTATATTGCCAAATTACATTGAATATTCTCACATATTTGATTCAATTGTTATTTTATATCAGGCCAAACATTCCTACAAATATCTGGGGAAAATAAGGGACTTATTAAAGTTAGGTCATGTTGTGTAGAGGAGAGCTTGCCTGAGCTCCCAAATCATGTGTAAGTCATCAAAAGGGAATAACGAAGCTCCAATTTTTCCCCTCAATTTGAATTGTTAATATTATAAAGGAAGTAAATATTGGAGACTAGCCATATTTATTCAGTGCACTTCCTCGTTGCCTTATTAACTTCACAACCCAGCACTTTGATACTCTAATTTTACCAACTTGAAATTCTGTTAAGAAGAGAAAGAGAAGGTATGAAGATGGAAAAGGAGGGACAATCACTGATTTACCCTCAACTGCTGCAGATCATCTTGCCAGAAGTAAGGTGCAGGGATTTTTATTGATAAAGGGAAAGAAAATAATTCCTAGAACCTATTTTTTGCACACTGGTTCTTCCCAGTGCTGAAGAGAAAGACATATTTGCTTCTTACTTCCATCTCTGCTCCTTTCTCCTAGGCTACCAAAGTAAAGTAGCAAATTATCAAACCGAAATTCCCCTTCTGCATCTGAAAACCAGGATTTAGAATGAGGAATCAACAAGAATACCTTCTAATGGGGAAACTGTCACAATATCTTTGTCTTTTTGCAATATTTTCAAATGTACAAAAGGAAATTAATTTCATACCTCTTACACAAATGTTATGGAGCATCCATTAAAGCAAACGTTGTTCTTATTTTGGCCATACCCACTTTATAACATTCCTTCCTGTTGCATTCCACAGGTGACCTCCACTTAAAAAAGGGTTTTGCTATTTGTGGTGGCTTTACAGCAGTATTAAGACACATCACTTAGATCAGGGGTCTCCAACTTTGGTAACTTTAAGCCTGGAAGACTTCAACTCTGGCTGGGGAATTCTGGGAGTTGAAGTCCACCAGGCTTAAAATTGCCAAGGTTGGAGACTCCTGACCTAGATAAAGCAATCACAACATCATCATGAATCTTATTCATACCAACAAAGAAATATTACAACAAATAATACAACAAATTTAGATTTTAAATTGCTTCATCTAACACTGCCTCCAAAACCATTTTAAGTCATTTTATAGAAAACTAGATAGATGATAAATCATAGATAAATAAAATAAAAAATATATATAAAAATAAATAATAGATGATGGATGATGGAAGATAGATGATAGATTAGATTAGATTAATAGATAGATAGGTAGGTAGGTAGATATAAATTGATAAATTGATAGATAATAGATAGATGTGGATGGATGATTCCAATACCATGATAAAACAATTTATGCCAATGATTGTTAGTAGTGTGATTTCCTTCTACAAACAAATTTTAATAGAAATTCTATTAACTGGTCATACCCACTTGTAATACACTTGCAATAATCCCATCCATTCATCACAGTTCAAAATAGACAATGACAAACTGAAGTGCATTCAGAGGGTAGTGAAGAATCTGGGAGGAATTTATTGACTATAGAAACCAACAGTGGAGTATGGAATTGAAGGAAATGTTGAGTTATTCTTTTCTCAATCTTGTCAATCAGAGATTGGATAGTCATCTGTTAGGGATGCTTTATTGAGTCCTACAATAAAGAGGGGTAAACTATCTAACCAATTTTCAATTTTATCACTCTGTACTAAGTCTTTAAAAAAAAAAGCTTGAATATGAATATTTATGCTCTTTTGCTTGTTTCTTCAAAGCATTCTATGATAAACTGGAATCATACCTTGTCCAGTTCAGTTGATTGTAAGAAAACTCAGAGAAAGTGACAATGGTGAAGTCTGCCTTATTGAATCAATGCTTGGGTGGAAAAGGAGCAGTTGATAGATTCAATTTCTGAAGAAATCATAAAATATAATATGTCTTTTAAAAGGTGTGTTATTTCAATTTAACCAAGTGGATTGTGACCAGAATTGTGGTCACAAGGTCATTTTGTAACTGTGAAACAGATTTTCTAAGTAAAAACAAAAGAGAAGTCCATGTTAGCCCCAGCAATGATTTACTGGGGCATAACCATGAAAGCTGAAACACCATCAACACAGGTTACTCCAGCTCATATACGGAATCTTCCAACAGAATAAATGGAACTATCCTGAACACAGTAGTGTAAGTTTATCCAATTTTAAAGTCAATAAAACAACAGAGTTTACCATCTATAGTATAAATGCACAGATGTTCTCCTCATCATTACTACACTGTAGTAGTACTAATGTAAATGTATACATTTAATTATATTCAGACTGACAATGAAATTCGGGTTCCTCTGGTAATGTGGAAATCCTATTGGACTGTAATAGTGTTCAATAGCTTTTTCAGCATTATATAAGGAACAGGTCTGCTTTATTTGCTTTGCTAAGAGTTTGCTAAATTTATTTATTTATTTTATTTGTTTGTCAAACATGGACTAGATAACAAGTATAGGTATGAACATAAACCTGAACAAAAGAAGTAAATACAGATAAATGGGAACAGTAAGACAGGGACGGTAGGCACGCGAGTGCACTTATGAAGGCACCCTTTAAGGATGTCTTAAGAATGGGGTGAAGTCCACGGTAGACAGTTTGAAATTGAAGCTGTGATGTTTCGAGGCTGTAACAAGGAGTTGGATAGAGCATTCCAAGCATTGACCACTCTGTTGGTGAAGCTGTACTTTCTCCAATCGAGTTTGGAGCAGTTTACCTTGAGTTTGTATCGGCTGTTTTCCCATGTATCGTTATGATTGAAGTTGAAGAAGTGTTGACAGGCAAGACACTGTAGCAGACAATTTTGTGTGCTATGATTTGAGGATAATAATGTATATTTATTCCACCAATCAAAATCACTCAAATTTACATTGTTGCCCAATCAGGAAGTCTGCAGCAAGACAGAAATGTGTTTATCACCTAGGCTTAAAATAGATTCCTAAATCAATAACAAGAAGCTCATGACAAATTTTTCACAAAGGCTTGGTCTTCTAAATATGAATGAGAAGATTGTAGGATGCTTGGGAGGGATTGGACAGAGGTTCAAGATCAAAAAGTTGATGACAAGCCAATTTTCTATAAATGTCGCTGCACAACAGCTCTCTCTGTGTACGCATTCTGTTTTTCCTTTGCCTGCCTCATCTGAATTTTCCTACCAACTTCCTGAAAGCACTTCCTGATTTCTCACCATAAACATCCTCTGTTTGACTAAGAGTTCCAACGATGTGATGCCTTCCTTTGGCCCTGCGAAAACTGCATATGCTTCCCTATCTTTGATTTCTTCTTGCTGGTATCAGCAAGCTGGAAATAGATCCATTTTTTTTTGTAAGTGCTCCTGAGCCTATGAGACTCCCAACTATTAGGAAGGAGCAAGGATTTGCTGGTCCATTAAAACATAAATTACTTTTCCCACTGATACTGAGCTATTTCAGCCTCTGTGATAAATACTACTTGTGTTTTTACAATAGTGGTGGAGCCCTCATATGAAAGATGAGAAACAGCTCTGAACTTCTGCCAAAGAAGTTACCTTAGAAAGGGGAAGAGGGTCAGAGGTTTCCCTTTCCCCCTTGAGCAAGACTCCTCCTGCACATGGAAACTTGTTTGTGTGAATCTTGGGGCTTTCTAAAACATCCATCATTCCATGCTCGTTTTGAAATGGGTCATATGTCTTGGTGGCAATGTTTTTCCCACGAAGCTGCCTGCAAGAGATCTCCCTGCTCAATAGCATCTTGAAGAACTGTTGACACAGCTGCTAGCGGGGGCCAGGGTTGGGTTTTTTTTAGGGATGGCAAAGGGGCAATTGTCCAGGTTTTCCTGAAGTGCAACATTAGACAAAAGACCACGTGGGGAGAAAATAAAAAGACAAGATCTACCTCAGCCCTTGGTTTAGCAGATTCAGTGAAATTATTGCTACCATGGAAGGTGACAGCATGGTTGCAGAACAAAAATGCTTTCCCTGCATTTAGTACTTTGATTGTTTTTAAAGCTTGCAGAAAACAGCTGATGAGCTTTACAGCAATAAGAAATTTATCTTCTGCTAATGTTTACACATTGAGCTGCAAAGCATGCAGCCTCTGGGCCGAAGGTGGCTGGTTTTTGTAGAACTCTGCAGGAATACCATCATTTTGCACCTCTTATAATCCTTGGGTGAGGTTTAATCCCTTTGCGGAATGCTAAAGACAGGTTCATGAAGGCTTCACCTAATTTATCCCAACATCCATAACCCCAAATCATCCACTGAACTCTGTGGTCAGAGGGAGACTAAAACAGGTGGTTTCTGTAATCAGCTTATCTAAAATATTGTCCTTCACGATAATGCAAACACTGATGAAGAGCAGTGAGCTGAAGAAGGCCAAAGATTTAACTACATTTGGGAACAACTACTTCCCAGACATTTCAGAGATACAGATCCCTATTGCTAGAGAGAGAAAAATGTTATAGCATTGTACTTTAAGGAAAGCATAATGCCCATAGATTATAACAGGTGTGTTGGGCATTCTGGTTACACTAATTGTTCCTTTTCTTTGACTTGCTGGTATTCCAGCGACTGGAATGGAGAGAGGGCTGTTTCAATTATAAATCTCAAAATATCAGAACTGCTAGGTGACTAGTGATATATAAGTTCTCCCACTCCTAGAAGTGTTTGGTTATCTATTCAAAATGTTCCCTTGATGGGTTCAGCTGATGTATATACCATACATATATATATATGTTTGTTGTTTCTTGTTCAGCTTAGTTCGGGTATTATTCCACGTCATTGTAGTTGTGCTTTTAAAGTTGTAGCAAAGTTTCGGCAGAATCTCATCTGCCATTAAATTCCAAGCTTCCTGTACTTGGTGTTCCGTCTTGTGAGTCAGGCTATCACAGCCTTTCAGTTTTAAATTTGAGGCTAGCCTACGCTGTGCCAGAATGTTTTTTTTTTTCCTTCATCCTGATTGGTTGGGAGTCTTAGTCTGTGTTTATTGGTCTTTGAGTTTGCTGTGTTCTCCTTGGTTGTGTTTCTAATATCTTCTGTCTGTTTTGTGGCTTTTTTTGTGTCTTGATTGGCTGCAATATTGTGTTCCTGTATTGGAGGCTTGGCTCCGAGTAAAAGGACGGCTATCATTTGTCAGGGAGCTAGAAACAACAACCAAGCAGAACACAGCAAACTCAAAGATCAATAAACACAGACTAAGACTCCCAACCAATCAGGATGAAGAAAAAAAAATTCTGGCCACAGTGTAGGCTAGCCTCAAATTATAAAACTGAAACGGCTGTGATAGCCTGACTCACAGATAAATACAATACAGAAGCCTGATGATGGCAGATGAGATTCTGCCGAAACGTTGCTACAACTTTAAAAGCACAACTACAATGACGTGGGATAATACCCGAAGGAAGCTGAACAGCATACATGTAAGTATCGCAAAAACTTAATAATATATATACATTATATATATATATATATATATATATATATATATACACACATACACATATTTGTTTTTTAAAGCTTTCGCGGGTACTCACATGTGTGCTGTTCAGCTTCCTTAACACATCTAAACAACACACACCCCAAAATCAAGTTCACCATGGAAACGCAGACAAACAAACAACTACTATTCCTTGATGTACTAATCTACAAAAAAAACAGATGGCACACCAGGACACACCATATACCAGAAGAAAACACACAACCAACCACCACCTCAGCACCCAATTCCACCACCATCCAGCACAGATAAACTCTGTTGCCAAAACACTAATCGCCAGAACCGAACACTTGGCAGACAAGATACACATAAAGACTGAACTATGCACCCTGACTAAAGTACAGGACAGCCAAACGGCTTCCACAAAAAACAAAATCACCAGCTTGATCCACAAAAACACACTGATATATAATGGAAACCTAGAAAATGAACAGACCTATGAAACAGCTGTCCTGCCCTACATAAGAGGTACTACAGACAAAATCAGTAAGATACACACAGGCAAAGCTGGAACATACGTCCTCACTAGTCCAACACCATGAAAGCCACAGGTCATAGCATCAACTTCAATGGCACCAAAACCCTAGCCACTATAGAAAACCCCAGCCACAGAATCATCAGAGAAGCCATAGAAATTGAAAAAAGACCTGAAAGCATGAATAGAAGAGATGATTCCACCAGACTGTCAATCATTTGGAAGCCTGCACTCACAAACAAAAAAAATATCCACACCACAAGCCAGGCAAACACCTGGGCACAAACAGTTCCCCCCTGATACCTCCAGCTCAAACACATCCCAACCAGGCACCCAGATGAAACCTAGCTTCCTAATAAATGATAGCCATCTATTTACTCAGAGCCAAGCTGCACTAAAAGCCTCCAATACAAGAACACAATGTTTGCCAGCCAATCAAGACAAAAAAAGCCACAAAACAGACAGAAGATATTAGAAACACCAATCAAGCAGAACACAGCAAACTCCAAGACCAATAAACACAGACCAAGACTCCCAACCAATCAGGATGAAGAAAAAAAACATTCTGGCACAGCAGTAGGCTAGCCCCAAATCTAAACTGAAACAACTGTAAAAGTCTGAGTCACAGACGAAACACAATACAGAAGCCTGATGATGGCAGATGAGATTCTGCTGAAAACTTTGCTACAACTTTAAAAGCACAACTATAATGACGTGGGAAAATACCGGAACAAAGCTGAATACCATACATATGTGTATACACACACACAGACACACACACACACAATATATATTTCATAGATTTTCATGGGTACAGGTATGTAGGTCTCGATGTGTTCAGGTTCTTTCCATGTAAGATTAAGAGTATCTTGGTGACATTTCAGCGAGGTCCCACTCAGGCTGGTGCTTTTGGCTTTGTGCCAGTGCAAGCAATGTGTGATCTATATACATACCTATATATAGAAAGCTACACACACACACACACACACACACACGTGTGTGTGAATTTTATATGGTATTTCATAGCTACCTGATTTATTTTCCCATCCTTTTATTACACCTCCAGGTTTGTTCAATGGTTGCACAACTTGAGTCCTCTGGTGTGTCATGAGATCAAAAATGCTGTTTTGCACCAAGACACTTGCCTTACAGTGAAAGTTGACACCTTAGTGTGCTTGCAGGAAGCTGGGAAATGTAAAACCTCATTTACTCAGAAAACCTCTGGAAACAAGTCTTTTATAAGAACTTGTACCAATCTTGCAAAGACCCATTGACTTTTCTGTAGAATTGGGTCAAAAAAAAAAAAAAATGGGTCTAGAACTTTCATCAACTTCTATTAGATCTATCAGAACTTTGTTCTGCCATGAAAGCTATTAAGATAATTAAACTTTAGCTTATTACAGGTGAAACTTGAAAAATTAGAATATCATGCAAAGTCCATTTATTTCAGTAATGCAACTTAAAAGGTGAAACTAATATTTGAGATAGACTCATTACATGCAAAGCAAGATAATTCAAGCCATGATTTGTCATAATTGCGATGATTTATGGCTTACAGTGTTATGAAAACCCCAAATCCACAATCTCGAAAATTAGAATATTGTGAAAAAGTTCAATATTCTAGACTCAAATTGTCCCACTCTAATCAGCTAATTAAGCCATTACACCTGCAAAGGGTTCCTGGGCTTTAAATGGTCTCTCAGTCAGTTCAGTAGAATCACAATCATGGGAAAGACTGCTGACCTGACAGTTGTGCAGAAAACCATCACTGACACCCTCCATAAGGAGGGAAAGCCTCAAAAGGTAATTGCAAAAGAAGCTGGATGTTCCAAAGTGCTATATCAAAGCACATTAATAGAAAGTTATGTGGAAGGGAAAAGTGTGGAAGAAAAAGGTGCACAAGCAGCAGGGATGACCGCGCGGGAGAGGATTGTCAGGAAAAGGCCACTCAAAAGTGTTGGGGACTTTCACAAGGAGTGGACTGAGGCTGGAGTCAGTGCATCAAGAGCCACCACACACAGACGGATCCTGGACATGGGCTTCAAATGTCATGTTCCTCTTGTCAAACGCCTCCTGAACAACAATGTCAGAAGCGTCTTACGTGGGCTAAAGAAAAACAGAACTGATCTGTTGCTCAGTGGGCCAAAGCCTTCTTTTCTGATAAGACCAACTTTTGCATCTCATTTGGAAACCAAGGACCCAGAGTTCTGGAGGAACAATGAAGAGGCACACACTGCAAGATGCTTGAAGTCCAGTGTGAAGTTTCCACAGTCTGTGTTGATTTGGGGAGCCATGTCATCTGCTGGTGTTGGTCCATTGTGCTTCATTAAGCTCAGGGTCAATGCAGCCGTCTACCAAGAGATTTTGGAGCACTTCATGCTTCCTTCCGCAGTCAAGCTTTATGGGGATGCTGACTTCATTTTCCAGCAGGACTTGCACCTGTCCACATTGCGCAAAAGCACCAAAACCTGGTTCAATGACCGTGGATTACTTTGCTTTATTGGCCAGCAAACTCACCTGACCTGAACCCATAGAGAATCTATGGCATTGCAAGAGAAAGATTGATAAACATGAGGACCGAACAATGCAGAAGAGCTGAAGGCTGCTATGGAAGCATCCTGGTCTTTCCATAACCTCAGCAGTGCCACAGAGTCTGATAGCTTCCATGCCACCGCACTGAGGCAGTAATTGCTGCAAAAAGAGGCCCAAACCAAGTACTGAGTACATATGCATGCTTATACTTTTCAGAGGTCTGATATTGTTCCATGTACAATCCTTGTTTTATTGATTGCGTGTAATATTCTAATTTTCTGAGATTGTGGATTTGGGGTTTTCATGAGCTGTAAACCATAATCATCTCAATTATATCAAATCACATGTCTTGGCATTACTGAAATAAATGGACTTTTGCACGATATTTTAATTTTTCGAGTTTCACCTGTATATAAAGCATATCCTTCACTTCATTAATTGCTGTTTCACCTTGTAGTTTTATATCTGCTCCTCCTCTCAATCTCTCTCTTTTCCTGATCATTCTCTACCTTGTCATTACTCAGTCAAACTGATGTGTTGTCCATATTACAAAATACTAGTTGTCTGATGAAACATAAATCTCTATAACTGATGTCTCTTGAATTTGGTCTATCTCTACATTTTGAAACCTTGCTTATATCCTTTTTTTGGTGAAATATGCTTCTTGACTTTTCTATTACATGCAAATGAAGGAGAAGGTAGGAAAACTGGCAACCATGCTGCAAATATCATTATAGTAACTATGTCCTAGATTAAATTTTTATGTGCCCGGCTCTTTTACACGGAACATGATCTTCGCATGATATAGCCAGGAAGAGTGGTTTGTCTGTTTCCAAGACATTTTTAATTTTTAATCATCTTTCCTACAGTTGTATACTGTCTTGATAATCCTTATCCAGACTGTAACTTATCTGCTTATCTTTCTAGATCAGGCAAGGTCAAGTTAGACGCTTCCATCAGGTAGCTGGCAATCCAGATTTATACAACTGTCTTATTTTGTCATTTAATCATTAATAGTTTTAACCAATGGGGAAATAAGCTGGTAAAATGCTTGTTTGTATAAAAGTATGCCTGGACGGAAAGGTAATCTAGATTTATTTATTTTTAAAAAAAAGGTCTTAATTAAGAATGTTGGGGTTATCTCTAGATTTTATGAAGTCGTAACTGATTCAAAGCTGTTCAAAATGAAACAGTGTGGACTCAAAAAATTGGGGAAAGGGGCTGGACAAGCCTGAAGGTTTTCATTCTTTCTCCTTATATTGACCTTTTCATTAAATCTTCTGTAAAATATTCATTAATAAATCATAGTTCATTATTGAAAGGTAGTGAAATAATCTTTCCTTCCTCTAATTAAATTACTCCACCATTGACATGAGCTGTTTTGTTTTGGCTACAATAAGGTAAAGGTTTATAAAAGACCATTATTATAACTTTTTCCCCCGTGCTCAAAAAATGGGCACATTTTCCTCACTCACAAGATATGACATTTTCATCATGAGTATATTAAAAAAAATAGCATGCCTCTGTTAAACAAATTCCATTAACACTTTTGAAAAACTTCAAAAGATGCCCTGCATTTCAGAGATGTTAATGATGATGCCAAAATGTGTTTTTGTGACATTATGATACAAGTTCTGCCTTTTCAGACTCACATTAAATTGCCTCCTACAAGTGTATTAGGGAAGGATGCATTGCAGCATCATGACCCAATTATCTTGCCCATCATGACAGACATCCATGCACTGATTTCACTGGCTGTAGTATCTTATCCTTGTCACTCAAATATGGCAATATTAGCTGTATTAATTGTGCATACTTACTGGTTGAAATTTGGTTCCTCCCAGGCTCTTCCCAATTTATATTTTACTATGAGCTAACAAACTATCTTGGGGCAAATAGTAGACAATCACAACTTTAACTTATGAATAAATTAAACAGGAAGGTTAAATGAAAAGAGAATAATTAAATTATTAAAAGGACTTAAATTATTTGCTATAAGTTCCATCTAACTTTAATTATTTGAAGAAATTAAAGAAAAATAGATATTTTTTTCCAGAGAATGTTTTATTTCCAGAAATGCATATTTTCGCAATGTGGAATCACAGAATTTCAATCAGCAAGAACTGACAAAAATAACTTTCTACATATCAGGTTTATCACATTAAGGATTATTCATTTTATTTATTTATTAGATTTTTCTCCTGCTTTTATTTTTGGTCAGTTAAGGCACTATATATAAAACTAATGCTCCTGCCTCTAATTTCCCTCACAATTCTGTGAGGTGGGTTATTCAGAGAGAAAATGACTGACTCCAAATTACCCACCTGGCTTTTATGCCTATGGGAGGATTTGACCTCACATTTGTCTGGTTTCTTGCCCAGCAGTTTCCACCATACCAAAAATGACTCTTTGGTTTAGCTTGAAATGATTACAAAACCAGTTACAAAACCTAGAAGATCTGACAATAGTCATATCAGCTCCATTATATCAGAATTCACAAAGAAATTATTTTAGCTAATTTATGAGAACCTAGCCTAACTCAGCATTCCAAAGATTAGGTATCCATTGATCAATTTAAATCTACAGTCATATGTTACGTTGTTCTATTATAATCCTGAACAGAATAAAATTTAAACAGACTAATAATCCATATAATCCAATTTGGGGCAAAGGTCAAAGTGAGATGAATTGGGTAAGCAAAATCATTATTTACTCACCTGAAGTAGAAGAATTAAGAACAACATCAATAAGACCTTTGCTCCCAGATCAAAGGCTATAGGAAGATGAAAGATGTTTAGATGTTTACTTGTTTAAAAAAGAGAAAAGAAGGGAAAAGTACTGAATTCAGGACCCGGTAGGTCCATTCTCAGATCAGAAAGGCTTCTGGTCCCTCCAAATTCAGTTCTTGAGGAAGATACTGATTGGACTACTCAAGAGACTGATGAGAAAGGCAGGAATCAATTAGTTTTTACAGGTAGTCCTCAATTTGCAACCACAACTGAGCCCAGAATTTATGTTGTGAAGTGAGAAATTTGTTAAATGAATTTTATCCCATTTTAGGACTTTTCTTGTCACATTTGTTAAGTGAATCACTGCAGTAGTTAAATCAGTAACATGGTTGTTAAGTGAATCTGGCTTCCCCATTGATTTTGCTCATCAAATGGTTGCAAAAGGTGATCACATGACCCCGGGACATTGCAATTGTCATAAACAGTTGTCAAGTATCTGAATCACAGGACTGTGGGGATGTTGCAATGGTCATGGCAGGGGTGGGATTCTCCCAATTCGCACCTATTCGCTAGAACTGGTTGTTAACATTCTAAGCAGTTTGGAGAACTGGTTGTTAGAAGAAATTACTGGCATAATCCTGTAAGGAAGGCAGGAAGGAAACATTCTGGTGTTGCTTACAGAAACTGCCTCTCTATTAACCCTTATTACATTCTTGGCAGAACTAGACTTTCTGTCTCTGGAACGTCTCTGGAGTTTTTTTCCCCTCCTTTGCTGGTACTTTGCTTGTGTGGAGTGACCATTCAAAGTTACAGTGACACTGAAAAAAGTGACTTATGACCATTTTTCACACTTACACCTGTTGCAGTATCCCCACAGTCATGAGAGGCCAGGCAAGGATGTGTGCCTCGATATGAGTGATATTGAGTTGGCCACGCCCAACCAATAACATGACCACTGAGCCATGTCCACCCAGTCACATGACCCACAAGCCATGCCTACCACCTCAGAGACACTGACAGAACCGGTTGTTAAAAATTTGAATCCCACCCCTGGGTCCTAGGTGTGGAAAATGATAACTTTGAACGGTCCCTAAGTAAACTGCTTTAAGTCGAGGATTACTTGTACTCACGTGCTGAAAATTTTGCAAAAGTGGTTTTACAGACAAAAGTCCAGAATAGAACATCAAAGCCCAGAGATATACTATAAAGTATCTATAACAAATGTTTTATAAAACTCTACGAAAGCTGGACTAATCATTATTCAATCGAGCAGAAGGTCAGCATCAAAGGACAAAGATTCGGAATGTTTATAGGGATACAAGTAGCTCTTCTCAAGAAAACCTAATAAAACAGAGGTCTTCAGCTCATCATGAAACTTCATACTGTTCACCAACCCCCATTCTACTTTAAGCAATAGTACTATGAATCATAATAACAACAACGCTGATCTTAGATAGTGTTATCATCATTCGGGATCAATATCAACCACTTTTGGGGGAACCTTGCCTTAAAGCAAAGGCTTATTTTTCAGGGATTGGGTAACACAAGTGATATGTGCACATCCATATGCACTCTGAAACATTTTTCCCTTCAAATCTGAATCTTTGGACAGCCCATTATGTAATATTCCTGGATATATTTAATGTCTATTAACTTTTGTATTCAAGAACAATGGATGGCAGCAGAGTTCATTCATTTCTGTTATCTACATGACAATGGAGTCCGATTTGATAGTTCACGGCACTTCGTTATGTAAAATAAATCCACAGTGGATTTATCTGCCCTTTGAAGACTTGGAAAAGGTGACTCTGAACATACATAAGAGAGGGAATCTATAAACCAGGCAAGAAATGCTTTCATGGACAAGCACACATTTAACGGTTCTCACTAAGAACTGTTTTTAACGCCTATCCTACTCACCTGTGTGTACTTGCTGATATCTGCAGTCATTTGAAGGGAATATATTAATGTTTGCTGTGTTTTACTGTTTTGCTAACCACCTGGAGACTTAAGAACAGAAAAACTCAAAATCTAGATGAATGGATGAATAAATAAATAATGTTGGGGCATCTAGTGAATGGTGGCCTCTTTACAACCCCTGTTGTGAAGGTCTGCTTCATAAAGGCACCATCTAGAATCAAAATACATCTGCAATTAAAATCATATGCTGACAACGTTTGAATTGTGTCTAAATATTTTCATAAGATAGGATCAGCAACCAGAGCAGCAATATTTCAAAGAACTAAGCTTGGCCAAGAAACAAATTATGTCAAATGCTAAAGAAAACAAGTGGGAAATATCCTAGCCATCCATATAGAAAGGTGCTTATTTAGGGCAAAAAAATAATACATGAAGTGTATCGGTGTCGCCAGATATTCTTCACAGAGAATGCTGAAGAGGCAGTCTTTGTGAATTGTAATTTCATTCTGTCTTCTGGAGAGAAGTCAAATGTGGCTAACTAGATATTTTTTAAAAGCAGGGCCCTCATCCTGATAATTCAAATTCATCCTGATGTCTAGCTATTAAATAGGCCACAAACCTCAACAAGTTGGTAAACAAAATGGGCTTGTCTAATACAGGTTAGCCCCACATGTCTTGCATTTTTTTATGTGAGGAGAGAGAGATCTGGCCAGTTTAGTGGGAACAAAGAATGTTTCAAACATTTATTTATGCTTTTAAGCTGAAAATGATTAAATGAAAAACATCTATTAGTTCAGCTTTCTGTTCCTCAGAAAAAAACGGGGAATACATAGATAAGACATTGTAAAAATTTCCTAGGAATTGCTGCAAAAAATCATGATAAGCTAAATGTGAACATGATGCCAAAGACAGCTAAATCATATCATGGCAGTCTTCCCTAACCAAGCACATTCCAAATACATTGGGTTATAATCCCCAACTTCTATGCAAGTCTTTGTTGTGCTGATATGCTGGGAATTATACTCCAGTGTGTCCAAGTTAAGGGTCTGTACAAAGGCATAAGGTGGGGTGTCAAAGTAGGTAAGATGGCAATTACACCATCACAATCAAATACCTAAACATGCATACAGAAGGCATAGGGTTTAGATCATGTTGCTGTGGTCACCATTTTATTGTATTACTTGTACTCTGTGGACACTATTGACTGTGTATTCAAATGAAAACCCAGGAGCAAGATCCAACAACAGCCCTCTCTGATGTATGGAGATGATGTCCACAGCAACATGATGAGTTCATCAAGTTGTGTTGTAATGACAAACAGGAAGAGAAAGTATTATTCAGGGATGTCAAATTTGCATTGTCTCAGCATCGTCACATGACATATCATGACTTTTCCCTTCCTTTCTCCATGGGCCACAAGTTTGACAGCCCTGGTGTTATGTATGCTGGCTTGAGTTCCTGGTGGAAAAGCAGAATATAAATCTAACAAATAATTTTTAAAAAATGTATCTGTTGGGAATGCAACTTCCAGACGTAACAATAGTGTTGGGAGATGCTTTCTCAACACATTCGTTTCAGGGTATATCAAAAGTTGTTCTAGCTTACTTAGTTGCTGTTATCGTTTGCTAATCCTTTAGCTCTTTTAACTTTAGTTAGGACTACAGTTGTCAGGTCTTTTTCATAATTAGGAATTCTGAACATTAGGTTCAAAATTATGACATCTAGCTTTGTCCAATAATAATACCTTCGAGACATGTTGAATTTCAACTGTTAAAATTCTTAACTTAAATGATATATCAGGAAGGCACTAGATTCCAGAAAACTGACATAAGTCACAGAGCCATACTACCCAGGGGTAAGAACTTCAATTGACTATAAGGATATAAATATCAGTTCAGGGGTAATACCAGACAATTATCCTTTGTTACAAACCACTCTTCCCTGGCTTGCACATCTCTTTTTTCTGTTACATGGGTTTGCATATCTCTGAAAGTGGGAATAGCATTAGATATAGATGAGTTTCCTGATGCCAAAAGTATTACTGGATTTGCTTGTGTTTTATGATCTTCTCATAGCTCTAAAAATTATTAGGAAACAAATGACCAATGGTTTAAACAACAATAACAGCAACAAAAAGATCCACTTTTTTGCCAAAATGACCATATAATAGATATTTTATGTGCTGAGCAAACATATGAGTCATAGTCCATATGGCAGTTTTGGAAACAACTTATACATTGCTCTGAAAGCCTTTGGGATGAGCTTTCCAAGTTTTTCACAAATAATCGATGGTGATTAGAAGAGGATATGAATCATTATACCACAAAAGACTGCTTAATCATGTGTGTGTGTGTGTGTGTGTGTGTGTGTGTGTGTGTGTGTGTGTATTTCATGCTTCTCTCCCCTTAACATGCAAGAATCTCCAATCTATGACCACAGATTAGAATAGAAAAATGATTACAACAGCTTTAGTTTTTAAAAAATATTAAAATGAACATTACGGCTTATTAATATCATTTGTTGGGACATGACAAAGGCTGTAGACCACTTAAAATACTTTCCTTCAAAGCAAAGCATAAGAGGTTTCCTACCACATAATCCTATCTCGTGATACTCAGTTTCTTCCATCACATTGGAACTTGGTATAGTATACCATCTTTCAACATCTTTCTAGCATTTCTGTTCCGCTAGGTTCTGTCCTGCTGCTGACATCCATCTGGCAAAGAGCCAAGGAAAGTCTTATATGATCCAGTAATAAGAACAATGGACCTAGATTTTGGTCCAATTTCCCAGGCTAAGCATTGCATTTCAGCCCTCTCAGGGGTGCTTCTCATGTTACTTTTGAAAGATACAGATGTGCACACTTTTTTTTCTCAAAGAAGTGAGCAACTCTAATGTGGAAATCATAAACTACCTCCTTTATTTTCCTCCCAGCAAGTTCCTTGCATACGTTTTGAAGGTTTTCCAGATGTGCTGTATCTAGGGGATGGTAACAGATGTATATAGGGCATACCCCAACTGCAACATCCATTGGATTAGATCAGGAGTAAAAGAATATGAAAGAAATTGTAATAATAAAAGTACAGTTACCTTCCAAAACCAAAAAAAAACCCCAAATGACTAATTTTACTCTCCCCTATTTCTGAACTGATATACTATGATGGAAATGGTGCTTTAGAAGGCCAAAATTATGTGGCAGAGCAAGCCATTGGAGGTACAGTTCCATGTTCAGTTCTTAACACTCTTTTGATTTTTTAACTTTTTACTTAGTATTTCTAATTAAAAAAAAGCAACCTTGCATGTTATAACAAATCTAAAGGTGAAATATTAATTAAAAACCAGTCGATCAATATCTCATCAAGAAGAAGGCAAGAGCTGGGGTTGAAATTGTGAAGAATCAAACTATTCACAGTAGGATCCAAGACTGTTTGGGAGTAATTGTCACATTTTGCATTTTAAAAGCACAGCATGGGCCTTCAAAGAAAATAGCTGCGATAAGGAAACTTTCCCCCACATATTAAATGATGGCCACACTGTGTAATGGGTCCAGCCATAAAAGACCAGTTGCCCAGGAAACAACCATACTGTCTGGCACACCGCTTCTATATCCTCCAATAACTTTAACTTTTTTCTTTAGGTGGTGAGGGGGACAAGAGAAGCACATTTACAAATATAGAATGCAAATGCAATTTAGTTCAATTATTGTGATTAAAAATTGTACTGGGGAATTGTACTGCAATTTTTGTGAATAAAAATTGTACTGGGAGCTAAATTAATCCTTTTCTTTGCTGGAAAAGATGATATTTAGGAGTATTTTTTTTAATAAAAAGAGGGGGAAATGGGAGGTTTCCCATTTCACAATTCCCACTTTGGGAATCTCAGAGCAAAATGAACAACAGCTTATCTATGTCTTACATATTCACCTTCCTTGAATGATAGCTATGGAATAAGGCTATTCCATAGCCTTGTGCTGTACAATTGTCAGGCACAAGAGACCAGATCCACACATGTAGAGTTCAAGCTATCTACTTTATTGTGTTCTGCCTATAATACAGGAATCTCCTGCTGCTTGCCTTCCCTTGAGAACAGATGGACAAAGTTGCATGGATCTTAATGGGGTAGGTCAGTCCTGGAACTCTGTGGCTGCATAGTGTTTCAAGGCTAATTCCTTGCTTTCTCCCTACCTGCCTGGATATTTTCCAATAATTGTTGATCTAAGTGGACATGATATTATATAAGGAGGGAAGTAATACTTATTCCAGATTGTCCCAATGCTTTAGGGATCTTGATACTGCAATTTCTAAGGAACATACTAAAAACCCTGAAAGTTACAATTCTCAACTACTTTGTAGAATACCAATTGGAAAAAGCCTTATTTTGGGATTCATCTCTTAAAGAAAAGAGTATAAAAAATTCTAGCAATAGCTTCTTTAAAAATCAGAAAAACTAATTAAAGAAGCATTAATGGTGCTAAAATAACCTTAAAGAATTAAACCAGAAAGTTTTTTTTTTAATTCGAGAAATATGTCATAAAAATGAAAGTAAAATATTAATTTAAATTATTGGGGAATTTGAATTTCATGTACATTTAATGCACCAATATTGGTTACCTAAAGCACAGTATTTAGGTACCACATACTATACGGAACAATTCAATTAAAATAATACAGAAGTTTTACCCTATCCCCCAAAGACAGAATTTGAAAACTACTTTTGTATTTTTTGTATATGTACTAGAGATTTAGTATCCTGTATCCCACGAAATATGGTTTCCTGTACAATCATATTTATTCTGAGAATTTAAAGGCATGAGAGTAAGTGGAGTGACAGATTACAGGACATTTGCTGCTGGTCATCTTCTGCCTCATTTTCTTTCATTTTTCCAAGCATCATGGCTATCTCATGGGCAAAGGAAAGCATAGTTGCAAACACACACTTTTCCACTTAGCAACTGCTTTGCTTAGTGATGGAATTTATGGTCCCAGCTGTGGCCACTAAGCAAGGACTACCTAATCAGGTGTTACATTTTTCAAACACTATTCTGTGATAACAAAATGCATGAAAATGCTATCACAAGCACTATTCTAGAGCTAAATTCAGTGCATAGCTAAAATCCAAAAGAAGTTGCCAGACCTTGAAGGGGAAAACTCTAGGAAATGCTAACTCTGTCTCATATATATCATTATCTATTATGGCCTTTACTCGCTCAATATTAATGGCAAACCTGATAACCCAAACCTTACCTGTTTGCCTAGAATAAAACCACACATAAAATAGAAACATGTATCTTATCCTCAAGAAACAAAAATCTCATGATTCCTGAGGGTTTATTATAATATTATTATCAATGTGATTTAGTAATAACAAGTAAGTATTAATATTATGTGGAGAAAATATTGTTATTGTATGATCACTATGAATGAACATTATGATAATGATGATGATGACTATAGCTCAAATTAACTGTAACCAGACAACATGCTGTTTATATGAACATTGAAACTTTTGTTCTTTCTTTATATAGTAAAAATAAATAAATAAAATAAATAAATAAATAAAAATACATAAATAAATAAATAAATAAATAAAATCTATTAAAAAAAGAATCTCATGGTCCCTCTTCCCCACTTTCCAAAATCCTGCCAATCTCTTAATTTATTTCTTTATTAATGAATAAGCACTTTTAAACATTATGGTCTATTCTCATTTAAATAAGTGTAAGGATTTATTTCACTGGAAATTGCATTTAAAGGTTGTGGGAAGCCCCCCACCTTCTAGAAGAATGAAATATTTTGAGAAATATTAAAAAGGCAGGATAAAATATTTCCTCTAAAAGAGAAATAAAATATTAAGGGAGACAGAAACTCGGAGCCCCAGCTCTCTGCCTCCAGCAGATATTTTGTGCCCATTAAGAAAGACATTAAGAAAGACTGGGCTATGCTATCTACAAAACAAAAGTCCTTCATCAGCTCCAGGATGACAGGATTAAGACATGATCCTTCAGGACATAACAGGATTAACCCACTACCATTTAGCAGCAAATCTCACTACATTGCACAATTTCTTAAGGACATTGTGTCACCTTCCAAACTTCAACCAAACTTAGCTCAGACAACCTATCGAGCCAGCTACATAACCCCTACAACATTCAATAGAATGCATGTTCTTGCACAGGAACAGGAAGCTCAAATACAGAGTCCAGAGAGGGTATAAAAGCCACACACTCTCAACTCCATGTGGTCAGTTGCACCAGAACCTGTGTGGTTCTGCTTCATCATGAAACCATTTTTCCATAAGTCTCCAGCGTCTATTTTGTCTCCAGTGCCTTTCTCCTGACTTGGCACTGAACCAGATGGATGTTTCTTCCAACTAGGTTTTGCTGTCTTGTTGTTGCAGCAAGTGATAGTTACAGTACATGATTTAAAAAGTCCCTATTATCGTTACAAATGTATTGGGGAAGAAAAATTACTTTGGATCGTGATTCTTGTTTTGTTCGGAAAACACACGAGGTAGACCGGGTTCCAACAACAAAGGCTTTATTTACACTCAGTCAGTAACAGGACCACGATGGTAAGACCTGGTTCCAACAAAACAAAAGCTTTATTTACACCAGTCAGTAACAGGAACCTTTGCTGCAGCGAGGCCAGCCTTTTTATACAGGCTGGCCTGCCTGCTTGTAGCCTATGGCATTTCCTTAAACTTGCCGCCTTTCAGCAGCTCTTTGATTGGTTGCCTAGTTGAACCAATCCAATGCTTAGTTTTCTTGGCCAATAAGATTTGTAGATTTGGAGTCACCCATTTACATATAGAACACCCCTCCCTCTTAGTTTCAGTCCTACGTGGTGACGTGTCTCGCAAGTAGGTGGGGGCTTTTTCCGGACTCAACTTGGACTTGGCGGTTCATTCTTAGCGAAGACTTTGACCGTTCGGATGGGGCTGCTGTGTCTTCCGTCCTTCTCCCTGGAACTGTCTGGAAGGTGAGTCAGCCATTTTACTGCCTCCTGAGTTTGCTTAGGCCGGGGGTTTTGCCGCTCCCTCTGGTTTCTCTCCGGCAGGTCGAGCTGGCCCCTCTCGATGGGCTCTTCACACAAGTCTTTCCCAAACAGTGAGTCTTTTATTTGCTCTTTTTGATTATATTTTTCATTGGCTTTGGTTTTAAAAGGTTCTTTTATTTACTTCTCGCCTTTCCCCCCCACCTTGGTTTGCCATTCGTCGGTTTTGTCGGCGAATGGTTCCATGTCTGTGCGTTCTTTCTATTAATTGCAGGATCGAAGCTGGTCTATGTGCCGCTTCCATTCCCTGCCATCCTCGTACTGTTAAACAGTAGGATTTGGGGCCTGTATTTGAGTAATCTGTCCTGTAGTGCCATAATGGTTCCCCTGTGAAATTTTTAGCGTATACCAAATCGCCTATTTCGAATTGTCTAAACCTAGTAGAGGAGTCAGGGGGGTTTTCTGGAGTAAAATTTGTGTGTAACCTATCAAGGTGTGATCTTAACTTTACGCCCCATAAAGTAATGTCTGCTGGGGACTTGTTGGTTACGGTACTGGCGTTATGTGCTGGAGTGTGAGAGCAAACGGCTTTACTTTCTGTTGGACATTCCGGCGTCCATTCTTCTAAACCTTCCTTAGTAAAACCGGACCATTCTCTCAGCCTGCCGTTCGCAGCCGGTGGGCCGGCGCGGTTTAGGGCATGTCTTATGCCTAGGGAGGCTAGGTATTGCTCAAATTGTATGCTGGTTAGCTGTGGCCCATTATCGGAGACAAGAACGTCGGTAGACCATGGGTGGCAAAAAAGGTTGTCCAGTTTTTTAATTACAGTTTTCATTCTGTTGATCATTGCATGCATAACTTTACTTCAAGCCAATTAGAAGTAGGCACAACGACAATCAGAAAGTGTATGTCCTTGTAGGACCGCGAAGTCAATGGTGAATTCTTCGACCAAGGTCCGAGGGTTCCAAGCCCTTAACGGGTGCTTTTGTGGGGACGGTCTAATTTCCATTGGATTTGTTGCACAGCTTACCCAATATTACTCTATGTCCTTAATCAATTCCGGCACCACAAAACTTCTGGCAAGGCTTTTCATCTAAGCGTATTCCCGGTGCCCTTTCATGAATCGAAAGTTCATCGTCTGGACCGCGAAAGTTTAAAGCGTTCAGCTTATTTTGCGTTCTCCGGCCGCCTTTACCTATCCGCTAAGAACGCGGCAGTCAAATTGAGTCTTTCGCTGGTATCTGGCGAATCAATAAGCTGAAATGGGAATAGATCGGGGCAAGTCTTCTATTTGTAGTTTGTCATCGTGTGGCGCGGTCTTCATCAGTTGCTGGAAGGGTGCTCTGCTCAAGCGGTCGCATGGGAAATTGTTTCCTCTGTCGGCGATGTGTCAGAGATGTAGGAATAGGCTGCTTAGTAACTTGACCATCTATCATTTTGGCGCATATATTAGCGTTGGCGTTGTTTCCTGCAAATCCCAAAACGGCTTTGTTATCCGTATATGATTGAAAAAGTCGCCCTAATTACTCGTTGGACGTTTTACTCCAGAGACTACTTGCAGGCTTCCTGTCCAGTTGGCTGTTAATTTCGCTCGGTTCATGGATGAGTCTAAGAATTATATGCCGACGGGATGCTCTTGCCATCAGGAAGTTGGTGGCTCCAGGATGGCACCTACTCGTATGTGAGGCTGTCGCAGGTCACTCTTAATGGCAGTGTGTTGCTACAATTGGCATTGAAGAACGTTTTGGGAATGTTACAGCAAGCTTTTAATTATTTTAAGGCTTTCTTTTCTTGTAACCCCAAGTCCCAATTTGCCCTTTGTCTAACAGATCGGTATTGCAACGTCTGCTATATGGCCTTGTTGGCAGGAAACACATTATAGACAATATTAATTTAGTTCTAGAAAATATGCTTGTAGCTTCGTTTTGTTTTTTGTGTTCAGGTGCTTCTCTGATTGCTTTAACTTTTTTGTCTGTGGGGATGGATACCCTCTCGTCTCATTGAAAGCCCAGAATTCGCGCTATTCTTTATTAAGGCAGCACTTTTCTCTTTTTACCGTGAGGCCAGATTCCCTAAATTTTTTTTTAATATTCATTTGAGTCTGTTTCTATAATGAGTTCATGTCTCCTGCCCGAGATTAGACGTCAATCGAATAGGAACGGTATCCTTGTATCCATTTAGGAGGCGCTCCGATCAAACTCTGTAAACGACCTGGGGCCACGCTTACTCCAAATTGGAAGTCGGTGACATTTGAATGCCCACCTTATGCGTGACTAAGTCTGTTGCTTTCGCTGTTTTTCTGGGATCCACTGGAGTTGTTGATAGCTGAGTCGTCCAGTCGAGTTTTAGCAAAACTTTGCCCTATCCAGAGAGGAAGCAAATGCTGGACTATTGGCACGGTATGGCTGCTTGTTGTAAAGGTGGTTCAAGGTTAGCCTTAATAGTCACACCAGATTCTATATGGACATCACGTTTTTATGCGTGTGAACGATAGCGTTTCCACTTGCATGGTCCACAAGGTTCTAGGCACCCCCTGGGCTATTAGTTTGTCTACTGTTTTCCTCCTCTCTTTGCCTTTAGTGCAAAGAATATCACCTGGCTTTTATTTCTTCATGGGCTATTTGGGGTCTGACTGAAAGGAAATGGGAATCTTCCCGATACGATGCCTAAGTGATGCCGTAAAAACGTCCTGGAATTCACGATGAGTCGTCTTCCAGCCGGGTTGTAAGCTCACTTCCTGCATCGATCCCGGTCATCCCGTTATGCCCGAATGGCCGTGCGAACCTTCGATGCCACGGAGGCTCCGTCTGTTTCAGATACGACTATAAGTCAGCGCAGCATTTTGATCGATTGTTTTATACGCGCGACCCGAAAATGTCCCATGCCACTACAGCGCATTCGTTCCCTGGTAGTCTTTTGAGATTAGAGGTTGCTTTTGTAATTCTTCGGTTTTGAGATCTGGGACTAGCTGTTTTATTGTGTCCCACGATACCATAGGAAAGAAGGACCCCGAGTTCCATCTTCCATCTTGCAGGGCTTCCCTTCGATTATTTACATAAACTTTAACCTTCTTCCAACTTTCCGCTGAGTGCTCTCTTTATAGTGACAGTTTGGAGTGTAATTGGCTCGCTGTCTTGTCACTGTTTTCAGCTCATTTAGCTCAGCTTTATTGGGATTTCGGCGTCCTCGTTAGGGCTAAGCTTCTTGTTCTGCAGACCTTTCGATATGGCCCACCCCGGGGGGGGGGGGCCCCCCCCCCGGGGCCCCGCGGCCCGCGGCCCGGGGGTGGGGGGGGCGGGGCGGGGGCGGCCCCCATCGTTTCTTGCAATGCATGCAGTAGCGTCAAGAAATCTGCATTGGCGTCCGGCATGGTTTCCTCTGCAGCCGGCAGCATTCTCCGCAATTCCTTCTTCGCGCCTCTTTTTTGTTCGCGAAATAAACAGTGATCTCGTCATCTTCTTCGTCGACTATCGATTGCCTCTCCCGACTTCTTCGTATGGGGTCGGTTGTATGCTGCTTTCTGTCTTGGGCTGTGGTGTTTCTTCGTTGAGTGTGCTTTCACTCTTCTCCAATTGTGACCAACGAATTTCTTCGTGGCTTCGGCGGCCGTGGCTTCCCGATGGCTCGTTACGTGAATGTTGGGCTTGTTGATAATTTTTACTCTGAGTGATTAGCGTTCTTAGGCCCCAACAACCACACAATCCCTCATCGCTTCATCGATGTTCAGGGAAATCACCTACTCACCCCCTATTTGCCTCAAGCAGCAAACGAAACAGGCGACGTCTCTCCTCTCTCTGGTTCTCGGTAAAAATTTGTGTCGTTTATTAGATTTGACACCACCGGAGCGTAGACATGTGCTTGAGAATTCTTTTGCAATTCTGCCACGTTAGTTGTTTAAACAGTTCCGGGCTTCCAAGGGCCTCTTGCCATCTTTGAAACCGTTTGGTCCGCAGTGGTTAGAGAGCGAGTGTGGCGTTGCTCTGAAGTCCTTTCCATTTCAGTGCTCTCCAAATACATTTGGAACCGGTCTGCTTATATGACTGCCCAAATCCTTCTTCATTAGGATTGAAGGTGCGTGGTGCGTTGTTTCCAGGCATCTTGATGGCATCTGGACTTTTGATCCACCCGCGTGCAGGTTTCGCATTCGACGATCCCATCCTCGTCGCCAGTGTTTTAGTGTCGTATAAACACGAGAGACCGGGGGTTCCATACAACAAGGCTTTATTTCTACACTCAGGTCAGTATAACAGAACACCTGGCTGCGACCAAGCAGCCTCTATATACAGGCTGGCCTGCTCTGCTTGTAGCCTATTGGCATTTCCTTAAATTTTCCGCTCTTCAGCAGCTCTTTGATTGGTCCTAGTATACAATAATGCTCTAGTTTTCTTGGCCAATCAGATTTGTAGATTTGGAGTCACCCATTTACATATAGAACAATTCTAATTATTTATTACAATGGAAAGTCTGTAAAACCAGTGGATTAGCTTTATCAGAATATTGATCCCCATAGCAGGAAAGAACAAACCTTGTGGTCACAGCTAACATATCTAGGCCATCTATGTCTAGAGTTATATTTCTCAACCTTAGCAATTTTAAGGAATGTGGATTTCAACTCCCAGAATGTCCCAGCCAGTTTAGCTGGTTGGAGCACTGTGGGAATTGAAGTCCATCTACCTTAAATTTGCTGAAGTTGAGAAACACCCGTCTAGAGAGCCACTAAATGGCAGCTAATCATTTGCGTCTTATCCCTACAAGTGTAGGGATAGGCTATCATATCTAGGTTGAAAGCTTCAGCTAACAAAATAATACCCCACAAAAAGGGGCAATAATCCTGAACAGATTTCATATGGGGGGAAGAGGAAGGAAGGTTAAAGGTTTTATAACTACAGATTTATGCTGTGCTTATGGAACAATTCTATCCAAAAGGTCCTTCCGAAGAGTTTGCTAAAGCAAAAGCCTCACAATTCAATGCATTCTTCTTTAAGGCACACCATTAAGCATCTGTTTGTTAACTCAGCCCCTTTTGTTGATGTAACTGGAAATCAGCTTAGGCAGAAAAGTGGAGCAAAGCAGGCCCTTTCCTTTCAGGGCCTGTCAGGCACCCCATGCTCCAAAGGAAGAATCATCAGCTGTGCTGGAGAGCTGCAAACAGAACAGCCAAGCAGGCTTCAGGCTTGGGAGAGACCCCCATGCCAAGAACAGCAATAAATAACCTGTTCCAAGCTGATCTCCAAGTAGCAAGATGATTTCCAAGCTCGGCAGGGGCCTTTTCCTTCTTTGTCTGAAATAGTCAAATGGCCCAGAGATACCTTACGAAAGAAAGGGGGAAAAATCACTTTACAATGAACCCAGCTGCATGAAAGGGATATTTAAAACTGGCTGGCTAATGACCTCAATGTGTGTGAGGAAAAAAAACACCTTTTTAAATCAAAACAATTTTGCAGTGGACGTCAGATTCTCCTCCCCCCCTCCCCCCATCCATACTGGAAAATCTTCGGTTATTATGCTTGATTATCCAGAGCTGATTATCCTTGATTATCCAGAGCTGAATCACTTCACAATCCTTGGGGTTACGATTCAAAAGTTTGCCTTTATTGTGAGATTGGTGAAATCATACAGGACTCATTTGAACTTCCTTCTTGAAAAAAAAGGACTGGGGTGACATGATAGCAGTGTTCCAATATCTAAAGCAGGGGTCTTCAAACTTGACAGCTTTAAGACTTGTGGACTTCAACTCCCAGAATTCGTCCTCCAGTCATGTTAGCTGAGGAATTCTGGGAGTTAAAGTCCACAAGTCTTAAACTTGCCAAGTTTGAAGACCCTTGCTCTAAAGAGTTGCCACAAAGAGGGAGTCAAGCTATTCTCCAAAGCACCTGAAGGCAAGGCAAGAAGCAATGGATGGAAACTAATCAAGGATAGAACCAATTTAGAATGAAGGAGAAATTTCCTAACAAAACAATTAATCAGCTGAATGACTTGCCTCCAAAAGTAACACTGGAAGTTTTTAAAAAGAAATTGGGCAACCGTTTGTCTGAAATGGTATGAGGTTTCTTTTCTGAGCAGATGCTTGGGTTAGGCTTCTAAGGGTCCCTTCCAACTCTGTTATTCTAACTCATAACCACTTTTTAGCTGTGTTTCTAAACTTTCAGAACAAATATGCAAAGGATACATATTTGTCCCTGTAAAGCCATCTTTACAGGAAACTAGAGAATGGAAATGCTTTCAAATATATATCAGTCATTCTTATATATGATGGCCAAACTAGCTTAAAACAATGGGACTCACAAGCCAGGCACCTGTAGAAGGATACTCTTCTACTGTATCATGAGACCTCTTTCAAGATAGTGTATGGCTGGACTTTTCAAAGGTGTTCATTGGTTGAAATAAAATGTTTCACTTTTTCAATTATGTTTTTTGGGGCGATGAAATGTACAAAAGCTAGTGGACTTATCCATAACATTCATATCACCATCTTGCACACAAGGTAAAACTAAAACCAAATTGAAACAAATGAGTCATTGGTTGAAGTGAAATCAAGCCAAGATTAAATCCATTCCAGGTGATCAGAGTCCCAAATGAACAGTTCAGCCAGCAGTTAGCCTTTAATACGTGGGAAGAAGTTTCCAGGCAAGTATACCTGTTTTCAAAATCTATACTTCTAGTTGAATTTTGAAATGAAATATGGGACTTTTGCTGACATTGCCTAAAAATTATAACACTTACGTGATGCCTCTAATTTAAGCAAGACTTTTAAAGAAGCATTAGGAAAGGAAAATGGGATCTCAGGTTCATTCATTTAGTCATGATAGCTTTTTAACATAAAAATGTATGTTATGTAAGAGATGCAGTGAGGATGCCAAACTGCTTTTCATCCCATGGAAAAAGGATGAAAAAGTAAAAAGTAACTGAATGTAATCTCGTTTATACTATTTCAAGATTATTTATGGTGTCAGGTAGTCCTCATTTAGTAATTCGGGCTGGCAATTAAGCAAAACAGCCGCCAAAGAAAATCACAACTATGCTTATTATCTTACTTCAGCTTTTCTTTGCTTTACAGATCTGTGAAGGTCATCAATACAAGGATTGATCATAAAGTTACTTTGTCATTACTGTTTTAACTGTGAATAATTTAATTAATTTTATAACTTAGAGCAGGGCTGTCAAACTCCCAGTCCGTGGGCTGGATGTGTCACGCACTGGCCATGCCCATACCCAGTTTAGCGAATGGGAGGAAAGTCCCGAAATATCATATAATGTCACTATGACAATGTGACTTTGACACCCCTGACTTAGAGACTTAATTTTAAAAATTTAAACATGCTTAGTATTCTGTTTTATCAATTTTGATTTAAGAGCAGCCTTGTATTTTGATTTGTCATTTTATCTTTTAATTTATTCAGAAATTTTAATATCATTTTATCTGGACTCTATTTCCTCCTATAACACTGTACTCAATTTTGATGACCATTATAATAAAGGGGAGTTTCATTCCTATAATACCGTGTTTCTCATATAATAAGGCCAGGTCTTTTTTTTTTTTTTTTNGGTCAACACAGGCAGCACCATATCCGGGTGTGCAACAAAAGTACTTCCTACCAGCAAGCCCCCCCCCCATTCCCTCCCATTTTGCATGTTTTATTATAGGCCTTAATTTGGGGGAAGGGACTTAATTTCATTTCATGCCTATAAAACATGCTAGGACTTCCTATTGGGGGAGGCCGTATTGCTGGATAAACAGGGTATATATATTACAGTTTTAAAATATGCTGTCAGCTTCATAGAAACAAAAATTTACTTTGTTCTTGCAGCATTTCCAAGCATATTTTCACTTGTGCTATGCTAAGCAGGCACTGAGGTAGACAATCTGCCTTTCAGATATTTGAAACTACAACTCCCATAAACTCCATCTACCATAGCCAGTAATGAGGCACCATATGAATTCTATCCATATCCAAATTCATTCACAAATAGTTAGTGACTTACCTCATGATTGGCTAACAATGTTTGTTCACATATGTAATAAAATAATGAAAGCAGAACTTCATGAAATCTTCCTTTCTAATAATGAGGATATTTGTGTAAAAGAAGAGCAGAAAACATTTTTATTCTCCAAGGATAAGCTGGTGCAAGTCAAAGTCTTTAGAAAACCAGTAGTTGGCATGATGGTGATCATATTCGAATAACACCTGCAGGACCATAATAGTTGTTCTTTGCAATTGAAAGAATGTGTTCTTACATTCATATTCCTGCAGATGTTCTTATAATAGCTACTTTAAAACCTATTGTGTGGTAACTGCAACAATACAGGAAGTTGGTGTTCTATAACATTCAGCTGATACTTTCAAACAGCATGCTCTTCATTTGATGTAGAACAGTGATTCTGTCTTAAATAGTCTTTTGGACTTGTGTAGAATGTGAAGTCTTCAAATTGTTTGTGAATGAGAGAAGATCATTGTTCCCCTCCCTTAGTCACTCAGGAATATGAAGTGCTGATAGATTTATATTTGTCTAAATAGGACTATATTGTCCATGCAACCTGGATGCTGTTTTATCAAATATTCACATTCATGTCAGTGTGTCACTGTCCTTCTGAGACTATAGAGAATTCCCAAAGGTTTAGAAGGGAAAGGGAAAAGATTGCACATGTGCCATTTCTCTGCTCAATACTAAGTAATATTAATATTATTCAACACTCTATCATACTCAATACAAAGTAGCTTAATAGTATTTAGTATTAATGCTAAGGAGCATTTGAAGATGGCAATCATGGCAAAAAAAAATCCACTTTCCTGGATCCTTCAGCATGATTGGGACAACCATGACCTGGATGTCTGAGAATCTCCATAGACATCTTCAACATGATATTTCCACGTGAAACGGCCAGCCCTACCAGTAGACTAGATCAGGAATCAGCTCCACAGAAAAGCTAAAACTACACTCTAATAACAGAATCTTGAAAGTCTAATTGTGTTACACTTCCTCCCTTTCTTGTAACCATGTCAGTTAAGACCTGTCAGTCATATGACATTTCTCCTTTTGTTTCCAGGGACATCTCCTCCCTGTGATCAAGGTGCTTCCCTTTTGGTCTTTGCTTCTATTCTGTTTGAGAATGTTTTCCACTTTCTACTTATCTCAGTAAAACCATTTTCCCACAGTAATTTTCCTTTCTGGTAAAGTTTGTTTGTTTGATTATATGCCACCAAGTTGATGATGATTCTTAGCAACTGGGGGAAATAGATTTTCTCCATGATTCTCATGAAGAATGCTCCAGAAATAAGGAATATAAAGCCATTTATATGCACAGGTTTTCTTTTCTTTTTAAGGAAATTTTAATGATGACTCTATCCTTAAGGCTAGTTGAATGGTATATTTTTATAACAGTGTTTATTTTTATAATGACCATTCTTATCTATTTGTTTTTATTGATTATACTTATGTGCTTTAGTGTTCTCTGAGTGGTTTACAACATCAACCTATTGCTTCCAACAATCTGAGTCTTCATTTTACAGGCCTCAGAGGATGGCAGGCTGAGTCAATCTTGAGCTGTTCAGGATTGAACTCCAGACTGTGGGCAGAGTTAGCTTCCAATACTACATTCTAACCACTGTGCCACCAGGCCTCTTTTAAATGG
This sequence comes from Laticauda laticaudata, assembly GCA_004320025.1. NCBI lineage: Eukaryota > Metazoa > Chordata > Lepidosauria > Squamata > Elapidae > Laticauda > Laticauda laticaudata. The sequence continues at coordinate 48,553 of BHFT01018371.1, forward strand.
GAGAAATAAATAAATAGAATGTCTTTTGGAGGAAGTATTTTCATTTTGATTACTATATCACAGCAAATATTTAAAGTACCTTTTCCAAGACATACAATATTAAAAGCTTGTCCCCATGTCTATTATAGCCCAAGTCACAGTTTAGACATATCCTACACTGTAAATAATTGGATACAAAATTCAGAAGAGATATGAAGAAAATGTATAAAAGAATGCACAACTTGTACAAAGAGATGACAAACCTAATAGGAATTTTAAAGGCATGTGTGTTGCTAAAACTATTATAATGGTGGTGCTTCATCAATCGTTACTATTATCCCTAATATAAAAATCCTCTCAAATTTGATTCCTGGCAATACATTCATGCCATTTTATTGACAATAACACAGAAGTGATGGCATTGTTTCTACGGCACTGTTTCTCAATCTAAGCAATCCTGTGGACTTCAACTTCCAGAATTCCCCAACCTGCCTTGAGAAATATTGTTCTAGACAGGGCTGTCAAATTTGTGGCCCACAGGCTGGATGCGTTACATGCTGCCTACATCCACACCCAGTTTAGTGAAGGGGAAAAAAGTCACAATACATCACATGACAGTGCCATGACAACACAAATTTGATAGCCCTGTTCTAGAATAACTTTTAACTTCCTGATCTAACACAAAGCTATGGAGTTTCCTACATTTAAATACCAATCAGAATGATACTGATTAGCTTTTAAGCCTAAACATAATCAGCCAGGTGCTACAAATAAATTGACAATTTTCAAACAATCTTTCAATGTTAACACACAATACAAATGCAAATGTTTGTTGTTTTGTATCGTTATGCTTTTTTTGGTATTTAAAAATCAACTATTTTGGCAGCTCGATGTAAGGAGAAAGATTATATTTAATGGAAAATATTGATGGAGTTTGCGCATGAAACATGTGTTCTCAAAGTTCTGTGACAGCTAATGAAATTTGTACTGATCATTAGTTGTTAAGAATGTGAACAGCAAGTGTAAACATGAATTCTTGAAAATCAGCCCCACTGAGATCACTGAGGCTCATTTTAAAATCTGACTTTAAATCTTTCACAAGCCCTTTGGGTGGATTTGAACACACTATGGACATCAAGTATGTCATGCATTCTTCACACAATTAGCTATATTTCCAGAAATAAATAGAGAAACACACCAAGGGAATTATATGGTTCTAGCGGTATGTTTTCTGTCAATTTCCATTGTGTGTTATTGGATAAACATTTTAACAGAGGGGACAAAAACACTTGGATGCTGTCCCAGATTAAGTGCCAGATTTTAAATGTTTGCGCTGCTTTACAGTCCCAAATCTTAAAGGACGGCCTTGGTAAGAATTATGATGCAACCCAAAAGAACAGGAAGACAAATGATCCGTTTGCAACCTTTCCCTTTTATCAGGCATTCACATTTTAATAAAGTAATGAATTTATAATCCAGAGACTACTGAGATATATATGATTTAAAAAAAATTTCCAAATCTCAAATTTACCTAATAAAAATACAGCAACATCACAATAGTAAACTCTAAGTGTCCAAAATATAAGGATGGCAAGTTAATGTTACTCATATTCAAAGATGATTGAGTGAACAGGTAGATCTTTTGCTGATCCTGAAATGTCAGGGTCGGTTTTGCCATTGACAACTGGTTTACACATCCCATAAACAGGATGTTTTGACTAAGAAGGTCATCACATTCCATAGCCAGATATTATGACCTTTTCCATTTCTCATACCCAATGGTGAGAAGCAGAGAAAAGCACACTTGGGCAACCTTAATAAATGACCAATTCTGTACAGAGCTCAGTCAGATTTTTCTATCCTACTGCATTTAGAACAAGAGTAGATCACATGGTCCCTGTGAACTTCAACATGTCCTATGATACCTCTACCAGATTGTCTGCCTCACCTTAAAAAATAATTAGTTTTTTAATTACCTGGCTTAGAAAAAGGGGAAATCATGAAGCAAAGCTCTAACTTCAATAGTCATAATAATTTTCAGGATTAAAAATTAAGCCCCACAAAAATGTTACTGGGAGGTAAACAGCATCCTGTTAGGCCTACCTCACCTTCTGGTAATAAAGGATTTTGTAACAGATCATGCCCTCTATAGCAATCATTTTGTACATAAGCGAATCTTTCTTGGTAGCTCTTTTTCTTAGTACACCTACCACATATCCACCAAATTAGTCCTCAGCAAAAAAAAATCATCTAATACTTGGAGTAAAGCTGTAACTATCATGATAGCAAGATGTGCAGCATCTAAGTTGAATAAATAAATAAATGACTCACACCTTGAATTTGGATCCAAAATTGGTACCTATCCAGGTACTAGTATAATCCCTTAAAAATCATGTTCTGGCTTTGCCACCCACAAGCTGTTAGCTGTATTCGTCATAAGTTATGAGTTCCATGACATTCTCAAAGACAGCCCCATATCTGAACATACTAGATAGGACAATACCAATAGAACAACTACTCTGGCTAAGTTATCTCTTTCTAGGAATAGTTGTAAACAATAGGCCAAATGAAGCTAGCCAAAACCATTCTGGGTCAGACTGCAGAATAAAATGGAATGGAATGGAATGGAATGGGACGGGATGGAGTGCAGTGCTGTGCAATGCAGTGCAGTAGTTCATTACAATCAATGACCAATTAGAAAGAGAGGAGGAGAGAAGGAATACAATAAAATGTAATAAAACATCTATATGTAAGTATGCAATTGAAAACATCAGTAAATTTAACATAACAAAAAAGTATAGACATAGAACTGTAATACAGGTATTGAATATAAGGAAAATGGCTGAGCTCAGATACGCTTCAGTCAAAAATATTCTTGATTAAGATCAGAGACCCTTCCCACACATCCTCAAATTGCTGTCTGACTCTCAAAATATTATTTTCTGTTACAGAACTGGTAAGGGCACATAGCAGCAGCAAGCCAAAGTTGGATTAGAAACATATTCCAGTTAAATGATACAAACGACCACTTCAAGCATTTTTGTAAAAGAAAATAAAAATCTGAATAACAATGCAATGTGTCATTTGGCATTCAGTTGCTCAAATGACCTAGAACTTCAATAAATACCTTGCGATTATGCCAAGTTACCCTCTGTTCCCCACCTAGTGACCTGCATAGCGTCATGAAACCTGATGTACATAACACTGCTGCTGCTCATCCAAATTTTAGACTATTGGGACAATCATTTGCATCCAAGCACGTTTGGACAAGCATCTTTTTGACATGGCTCCAAGTTGATGGTCTAAATTAAATATTTCACTCAATAACAGATGACTCCCTCCTATTGCTATGTCCAAACCTCTTTCTCTGCATGGGTGTTTCTTAAAAACATGAAGTGTGACTCTTCTATGTAATAGGAGAACTTAATGGAACAGTTATTTCCCCAGTTAATACTGACAACTATTCTTAGGCATTTCAGAGTAGAATAACTATGCTTTTCTCAAAATCAAATGCTTTTGATTATGATTATCATAGAAATTACAGCCAAAACAAGATTTGGAGCTTAATACAGAGAAAATAAGAAACGTATGTATAATTATCAGCATTTTTCTGGGGAAAATAATTCCAGAGGACTTCTTGATTTATATTATTTTAAAAATAATATGTTCAACCACTGTAATTCTTTAAAAAATATTCCTGAAACCTAAAATCTGTGTGTGGCGCTTCAAAGACATGATGGGAAATAGATTGCCCTCCAGATATTACTGTACTGTAATTCCAACATCCCTCTGCTGAATAGGGTTGCTGGAAGTTTTACTTTAGCAACATCTACTGGGCTACACTTTCCTCGGTACTTTAAAATAACTTTATCGGTATGTTTGGCAACTGCAGGCTCAGACACGTTTGGATGTTAGAAAATAGAATGTACAAAGAAAAGACAAAGGCCTACTGTATCGAATGCTAGTGCTGAAATGAAGCTGTGAGATATACAGCTAAACTCATCAGGAGACCCAATGGCATAAGGAACCCTATGTGTGCATTCGTGATTAAGTAAAAGCACAGAGGGTTGTAATTAAGTTCAGTGCTTTTGGAATCTCTCTTTAGATCTTCATCATGTCCCCTCCACATGTTCATTTTCCAAGCAAGTTAATAGGAGTTCCATGCCTTTAATATCTTTTCTCTGTTCCTCTCTGCTTGATCCCATATTCAAAAAGTTCTGAGCTAAACACAAAAGCTCACTCTGTATTATGGAACATTTGGGGTAACCTAATCAAAATATTGTTCTGTTATTGACTCTTCCCCCACCCATGAGTCAATAGAGAAATCACTTCTGTGGATGTGTAAAAGAAAAAATGCTAAGTTGACCTCCACTTATCCTCCTCATAGATCTCTTAGGAATGGGGTGAGGTCAACAGTGGATAGTTTAAGGTTAAAAGAGTGGAGGCAGTGGTGGGATTCAAATATTTTTACTATTGGTTCTGTGGGCATGGCTTGGTGGGTGTGGTGTTGCTTGGTGGGTGGGCTTGGGCATGGCAGGGGAAGGATACTGTAAAATCTCCATTTTCTCCCCATCCCACTAACCTGCTTTCCAGCTCCTTTCTCCTGTGCAGGGCAACAAAAGAAGACCCAGCCAATCAACTGGGATCAGGAGGCAGAGAATAGATGGGGGCAGGACCAGTCAGAGGTGTTATTTCAAAGTACTCAAAAGTTCTCCAGAACCTGCTGAATATCACCTCTGAATGGGGTTTAGAGGATGTAACAACAGAGTCAACTAGTACATTCCAGGCATTGACCACTCCATTGCTGAAGTCATACTTTCTGCAATCAAGTTTGGAGCAGTTTACACTGAGTTTGTATCTGTTGTGTGCTCTTGTATTGTTGCGGTTGAAGCTATTTTTATACTAAAACAAATACAAGCAATGACTAAAGGAATGATCAGCCAACAAAGCAACCAGATGAAGCTGAAGGCCGACTGGGACACATCATTCATTCATTCATTCATTCATTCATTCATTCATTCATTCATTTATTTATTTATTTATTTATTTATT